>CABFVX010003892.1:0-26246 GCA_902151425.1 Timema shepardi | reverse complement strand
ACCGTGGTTCGGATTCCACGTTAAACTGTAGGTCCTCCATTTCATCTCACAATCACCCTACCATTACACATTAGCGTAAGTGCGTATAACCCGAACGGGTAGTAAGACGTGGTGCTAATAATAATAATAATAATAATAATAATAATAATAATAATAATAATAATAATAATAATAATAATAATAAACATTCAGATGGAGAGATTTAAATTGTTTTTGTATATTCATAAGGTTATTTCAATGAAAAAAAAATTTAAACGTATTAGTAAATTTGGATTGCATCTCATAGCTTTTAAAAATAACTTCATTGCTTTTTTATAACCATCGATCGTATAGGGTACAGAATTAGTTGATATTTTAACAATGTTTTACAATTCAAAACAACACTCTCATCCGAGAATTAATGCCATTATGTAAACCAAATGGACACAGTGCTTAAAAAAAATAATGCCTTCTAAGAATTTTGCTTTGATGTGATCAACCAAGCCCTGAAATAGCAAACACTGTAAATTTTATACTTCATTTTATAATGCCTTCATTTGACCATTTCTTTACAATATAACCCCACCAATGAAGGTTTTAAGTCCACACTCAGTTTATTTCAAGATTGTTAAAGAAAGTTAAGATTTAAGAAGAGGAAGTTATGAGCATTAATTACCCAGTGGAAGTTGAGTTACAGTATTGGATGCTCCTAATTTATTTTAAAACAAAGAAATCTTTATAACGAATATTTATCTCTCATCTTTTCCCCAAATTCAAATCAATTTTGTAATAGTGTTTAGTAAAAAATATGATATCTATCTCGCATTCCAAGAACTCTAATGAGAATAATATAATGAATCATTAATGCCATCACTATTGCTCTAAAGGAAGACTAACAATAATAAATATTGTAACTTTGATCATTTATTATACAAAGTTTAAGGTGCCTTGGGATATTGTTAAATAATTATTTTGATTACTCTAAAAGCAAGCATACAACACATTAAATGGCTTAGACCGCAGTGAAAAATTTAATTGGCCACCATTTTCCTTTTCTATCTTACATTCTTTAAACCTTATTTTTCCTCCTTGTATTCTCATTTGAAAACACTTAAAAATAAAATAAAATACTTTACAATATTACTATATTTGTTTCCTTACAAACACCGCCTTCAATCTGACATGATACAATGATATTTAAAAAAACATAAAACACATAAAAGTAATTGAAGGTCTTGGATCCATAATGTGATAAAGCACAAAATAGCATTTCTAAGATATTAAGTTATTACTTAAGGTTTAAAAAATGCAATAATTCATGAGCCTAAATATTAATTATTTTGCAATAATTTGAATCAAACTCTAAACATTCAACTATCAATTCAAATATGTTTGCATATCTATGTAAGAAAGTTTAGGAACACACCTAAATATGTTTTGATATCATTCTTGTGGCATAACACACTATTTCCCCAAGTCATTAAATTTTGCAAAATAAATAAATATAAAAACATGTTGGATGCTGAACTGATCCACGGGTAGTTTTAAGTAAAAAAAAAGTCACATGGGGGGCAAATGTGCGAGAAGGGGTCATTAAGTTGAAAGACAAAGAGCAGAAGGGGAGCCAGTTTATAGGGGTTTACAATGGTTCTGAGAAATATAACACACTACTTTGCAGTGGATGAAGCCTTTTATTGCGTTAAGCCTCTGATTACATTTACTACCAACCCGTGAAAATGAAAGGTTTTAGGATTGTGACGTACACAAAACGTAATACCACACGCGAAAGTCATATATTTAATAGGAGAAGGGCATTGAATACCAGAAAACACAAGGCTTACATACCAGAAGATAAGCGTTACCATTCCGTATCTCTTATATTCTAAGACGCATTTTCCCCCATATTTAAACGACTCTGAAAGTGAGGTGAGTCTTAGGAGCGATAGCGTCTTGAAATCGCAGTTATTTTTCTGACAATATTAGGGGATAGTGAAGATAAGGACGGCACAGAAGAATCAAACTGGTATTGATTCAGAAGAGGGAGATGTTGATGACTCAGGTGCTATTGTTGTTGGTAGATTGAATTATGTAGTAAAATTATATAATAGCATTGATACTCCAAAACTGGGTCTAATTGGCCATGTATAGTCTAATTTTTAAAAGGAAAGGCATTATCAGATACCAAAAAGGTTATTAGAACAATTTTAATGCATTCACACATAAGATCAAATTAACTACATCTGTCACCTTTGAAAGATAATATCAATACATATTAAATATTACTAATAAAATAGTAAGATTCTAATAATATTGATTGCAACAAAATAGTTTTATATTTTCTAACGGTTTATTCCTACCAAAACCCTGCTGTATTTGTATGACACATTTATTTACCAATGGCAATCCAGACCACATTTTGAAATTCATTCCCTTTTCCGTGTGTTCTGAAATCATTTTATTTACAGGGTGAAATTGTCAAACTACATTTCGTCCAATGTCCCTTGAGCACCAGTGCAAGAGACGGAGTCACTAGGATAGACAGTAAATCATGTTACACAGACTGCTATGTGGCCATCCTATGGCTAGGTTCATCCTTCTGCCTAGGTCTACTTTCAGGGGTGAGTACCAGTGATAGGTCAGTCAGAAGTCATGTTACACAGACTGCTATGTGGCCATCCGATGGCTAGGTTCACCCTCTGCCTAGGTCTACTTTCAGGGGTTAGTACCAGTGATAGATCAAACCATCTCTTTGGAGAAATCTAGCACACATAGGTTCGCTTACTTATCAGAGTGGTTTAAGGGACATTGCTTACATGTGACGTCACGGTGGGGAAATCTAGCACACATAGGTTCGCTTACTTATCAGAGTGGTTTAAGGGACATTGCTTACATGTGACGTCACGGTGGGGAAATGTTGGATTTCCCAAGTTAGTGAATAGGCATTTTATTAAAACGTTTTTTAAAAATAAAACGTTGAAACAAACACCGACATTTTTTAAATAATTCTAAAAATAGTCCTACAGTGTCACACATTTATTAATTTTATCTTGAAATAGATATTTTGTATGCGTATTTAAAAAAAATATCTACAACCTAAACTATTTGGTGGGGTCACAAACATACCCGGTACATTTCTTCCTGCTAGGATGTAGATTAAAGAAGTCCATGGTAGTACATGCCTATCTAAAATAAGAAACAAGTAGAAGATCATTTTAAAAATACTTGTCAATATTTTCACGAAGCAAGTAGTATAGTTAGTGTGAAACATCGTAATAGGAGGAATAAAAGGGATATCAAAAGATAAACAAGAGACCTTTCAGGTGAACAGCTAATTTTATTCCTCTCTTTCCATTTCGTGAATTGGTGTCTAAGTGCGCTGCGATAGCTTAGACTTTTTAGATGCGTCAAATTAAGATCCAATCCGCTTCGCAAAACAGTTTCAAATTCTCCAAGTAGGAAACGTCGTTAAATAAATAAAATACTTCACCTTTTGACTCGTTCCCTGAGTTCTCATAAATCACCAATAGAGATGGAAGTACAAGTGAGTCATCACCCCTTTCACTCACACTGTTGGATGAGTGATTTGTGTGGCCTACATTACATACATACATACATACATACATACATACATACATACATACATACATACATACATACATACATACATACATACATACAGTACATCTTCAGCATGCTCTGATGCTCCCTGAATGGGAGCACGAGAGCAAATTCCACCATGTACAGACCAATTGATCAAACCATGTTGTTTTCTGTATATAAAACAAACGGTTTGTCGCGTTTCACGAAAAGTTCTGGAACAAAAAGAGGAGACATATTATTATGAATATTAATGGGGGGAAAAGTATGTTGAGAAATAGAATAAGGGTTTTTAGAGCTACGTGCAGAGAAACTACTCTATGGATGGGGGAGGGATGAGAGCCTCACGAACCACTTTTTGACACTTCTCGATAATCTGAGCAGGGTTTTGGGATGTCGGTGACATCCTCCAGGTTCAATCACATCATTCCCAAGCCCCTGGATAGGAGGATTGGTGGCACCAGAATTATATCACAGAAAGACTGCACCAGCTTACAGAAGTGGCACTTGATGGTAGGCATCTCCAAGTCACGAGCGTAAGTTCCATGTACCTAGCACTGCTCGCCAATCTTATCTGATCTCCAAAAACAGCCAGACTGGGGCTGGCCTGTATAACTTTCTTTTCCGTGGGAGGAGCACTGCTGTGTTAACACTTGTCCTTCAGGTGGTCAGCCACCCCTCCAACTGCATCAGGTGCGTCTGGAGTCGCCTCTCCACCAGCTGATATCACCACGACTCCACTACTAGAGCCGTTTCGTCCACATACAATGCCAATTTGGTGTCTGGGGATTTAGGAATGTCGTTTACATACAGACTGAAGAGCACCGGGCCAATGAGGGAACCCTGCAGTACTCCATCCCGGATGTTTCTGACTTGGAAAGTGGCGTTCCCAAAGGTAGTTGAGAAGGTGCGGTGGGATAGATAAGATTATACAACCTTAGTTAGGTAGAAAGGTAGGTTCATGAAGAGGAGATGGAAAAGTTAACCTTCATGCCAAACATGGTTGATGACCTTAAACACGTCGAGAAAGATAGCACCAGTCAACCTGTTGATGCTGAAGTTCCTCATGATCTGCTCGACGAACAGGACAAAATGGTGAGACGTAGCTGCTCTTCCCCCAAGATTCCAGCCTCGCGAACGTGTATGGTCAGTCTCGTCAGTTGAAGTCTCTCGAACAACCTGCCCAAACAGTCGAGAAATCTGATTGGTTGGTAAGACGTGGTTAGGGCTGGGCCCTTACCCGTTTTGTGAAAGCAGAGGACGTTAGCGTTCTTCAAGATCTCGAGGAAATGACTCAGGAGAAGGATGGCGTTGAATAAATAACGTGGAAACTAATTGCCTCCACAGGGAGCTTTGTGGACCACGTTATTGACAACGTCACTTCCGGGGGCCTTGTTTAATCTTAGAGTGGCTAACGCCCGTGACCCCTGTCACCTCTTTGGGTTCAGGTTCATACAAGGGTATGGACGAGATCGCACCAATGACTTGAGCCACGTGTGCAAAGTGCACCGGGTCAAACGGGTCATCAGTATGTACTAATTGCGACTCTAAGTGCTCAGCAAGAGCATCGGCCTTTTACTGATCGGAGCTGGCCACCCAGTTTTATTCTACAATAGGTGGCTTTGGTGCAGGGACCCACATCAATTTCCTCGTTATGCACCACAAGTACCTATCCTGTACACATAGGCTCTCAATCTTGTCCTACAAAACACTGTTACGGTATTCTTGGACTATCTCGTGAGCCGCATGAACTTTAATGCTTCAGTTGGCCTTGTCTACAGGGTCCTCGAGATTCGACAAGCCCTCCTCGGCTGATTTTTCTCCCAGACTAGCCTGAGAATAAAATCAAGCAAATAAGTCTGTGGCGCCCTCTTAGGATGGTACCTCAGCGTCGAAGCTTTAAGCTACCCCTTGATGGCAAAAGTTATGAACTCCGCACCGTGATCGATTCTGCTGCTGTTCGAAATGTAGGGTTGGGTTCCAACCTCTCTCACAACACATTCGTGAACCTGTACCAGTCAGTCCGCTTAGGTTCAGATTTTTCAGGGGGTCTTTGAAATACACTGCGCTTTCCAGGCTCACAAGAACGGGAATGGTATCCCAGTCTAGCCTAGCTGGAGATTTCAGCACTAATCGCCTTCTGATACCTCTCTAAACAATGAAATCGAGGACGTCCCGGAGATAAAGTAAAGTGTGAGGGAAGTTGAGTTGGGGGTGGGAGGGCTGGAGGCTATCAAGTCATGTATATATATGACATGGTGGAGCAATCCACCACAAGCGCACATAATTTTAGAGCCCCATGAAGGGTGCTTAGCGTTGAACTCCCCACCGATTAAAACAGGCGTGGTAACTCAAAGCAGCACTTCCATGTCAGCCATCGTAGCCCGGTCAAACCAGCGGTAGGGAGGGAAGTAGATGGAAATGGGATGCACTGGCACGGTAGAGGTAACCAGTTGGTTAGATCATTTATAAACATTGAGAAAAGCAGAGGGCCGAGGACAGAACCTTGTGGCACTCCAGAGGTCACTGAACGCTATATAGACTGAGTGTCACCTATCAGGACATATTGTTGGTGGTCAGCTTGGTGTGACTGAATCCATTGAGCTGAACTTACTGAAAAAAGAAAAAGTTTGTTTGTAATTTAACAAGAAGAATATTGTGGTTAATGATGTCAAAATCTCAACTAAAGTCAAACAGTGTCAACAGCGTCAACCATCTTCTATTTAATATGTGACTGCAAAAACTGTAGCATTTCAATCAGACCGATTGGACAGCTACAATTAAAATTCAATATTTTTATAATTTATGCAAAAAAGAAACTATAAATTAATATATTTAATCGAATCTACCTCGTAGTTTATTTTCTCTGACTAGATGCAGTTTAATAAAATTACGTATCTCCCTACATTCAAACACATGGTTGGTAAAAAATATTGTATTTTTATAAATACTGTAGTATATATCAAAGAAGAGGATTAATATTATCATATTTATGAATAAAATACTTTAATGCATACCCTTTCCCATTGGATGATGTCAGATAAATTTACATACGCTTGCCATGCTGTCTACAAGAAAATATAATAAAGTACATCTATATCACAAATGCTCATAAAACTATTAACTAATCCTAAATAATATAATCACTCCAGAGATATTTAAATAGAAGATGCCTTGATATCCACTCACCCGTTCAAGATATTCTTCGATTGATTAGCCACTTATTTTAAACACACAAATTTTCAATAATGGATGCCACACGTGCTATCGTCACTAGATCTATTGAAGAGAAGAAATGTATTCGGATGTCGACGCAGTGACCTACTGCTCATAAAACTCTAATGGTGAGCCAAGGAAACTTGTCCCCCCCCTTTTTTTCCCCCAAGTGGTATTCTCTTGTTAATTTCTCTTTCTCCTTGCCCTCGTCCGTCCTTCTCCTTGTCTACATTTATGAATTTATCACTCTCTTTACATTATTACTTTCGTATCAGGTTGAGACTCTATAAAGAGCTGCTCACAGTTTCACGGTACAGACCCGTTCTACAGCACCAAGCGTCGAAGGAGGAAACTCTGCACCATATGTAACGAAGAAGAGCGATATCCATGGAGTTTGGGTCGTCAGATCCACCACCATAGCGACAACCATGGGGTTTGGGTTGTCAGATCCACCACCTCGCTGGCTAGGACGTCATGCCTAGGGTATTTAAGTATCCTTCAGCCATCGTCAAGTCCTTAATACTAGGGGTCTAGTTTTTGTTTAAAAAACTAGACAATGTAGATATAGATTTAATTTAATATTTTCTCTGAAGAAGCTTATTTTGTTTTAAACTGATGTCAAATGGATAGTTAATCCATTTAAAGTTTGGTTAACTTCAATATGGAGGATCTTTCAGTTAATTCTTTAAATATTGTGTCTTGTAATCTAAAGGACAAGTCTGGTCCTAGTGACTTAGTAAGTCAAGTCCTGGCCACTTTTTATATGTCCTTATGATACTGAGCCTCTGGCTTAGAAAGTTATAATGTTTTAGTTTAGGACTTATAAAAACTTCCACAAGTTCCATTAATCCATTTTTGAGTCAAAGTTTATCATGACGCCTTGTAAGTCGTGAGCATCAGTTAAATTTATGGATGACTACCAGCAGGTTGTCTGCTTACTTTCCCTTATTATAGTTCAGTTAATTGATATCAATTTTTTGGGTTGATCAAGTAGCTACGCTTCACGTACTGTATTAGCTTGGGTGCGCAACCCAGGGAACTGCACTAGAGTCATAGTGGGGTTCACGCAAATAATACCCTTTTTCTTTTGCCTTTTGATTGACTCCCATTGTTTGAGTTGCTCTTAATGTTCTTGCTATCAGAACATTATGTACTATTGAAGGCTCTGGCAGTACCAAAGGGGAATATGACCGGCCATATTACCCTTTTGTTGACACCTGTTTCTTAGCCATCGACTTCTGTTATCAACAGATATTTCTGACTATCCTAAATGTTTAATGGATATTATTATGAAAGCCCGATCAAGCTAAACTGATTTAAAGTTACATGCATATCTTGTTCACTATCTTTGTTAGTAATTATTTAATTGTTCTCCCTTTTTAGAAATACTTCTACCTGTGGCCTGGCGACTGCACTGCCCTTGTAGCCACTATCAATACTTCACTATTCTCAAGCCTAATTGTTTGAATCAAACTTCAAACGTATGACCATCAATGTTATTGTAAACCATTATTTGTTATCTCTGTTTTAATTAATAAACCTATTTATGTTGTTTAGACTAATTATTTTCTATTTAACTTTCGCCATGTTTATGATGACACCATATTAGTCAAGTAAGGGTAGTACTAAATGGTTCAACATCTTTCTATTGTCGCGCTTGGGGGCCACTGTCTCTCATGTTCTCACGCTCCAATGGGAAGCTCCCTTTTTTCCCATTGGACAAGGCCAGGCAGCAGTGAAGGGTATACAACACGGTGGTTCCTCGTTCAGATGGCAGTGCAGATAATACCACACAAACAGTCATACTACTGTCAACTTTCCAAGTCACAATTGCCAAAAATTACTACCTAAACACACTAGAGTTAGAATAGTGCCATATATTCCCCGCATAAACACCATAGCACAGTGCCACAAGTGTCAGAGATACGGCCACACAAAGAACAACTTCCAAAACATCCTTAGGTGTGTCAAGGGCTTGAATCTACATGACACAAAGGATTGGCAAAAAAATATAGCACCACCCTCACCCGATGCATAAATTGTAGAAGAAGCCACACGGCTAACTACAGCAAGTGCCTCGTCTACGTTGAATTACTCAAAAATAGGAAAACCACCCAAGAAAACAGGCAAGTCACAAGACAGACCACACAACCAAGACAACTCTCTTCCACACACCAGCATCATCTAGTAGTTTTCCATCGTTGAGACATAGGACAGCTCAAACAACCTCAGAGGAGGCTCGTGCCCCCCATACCCAACTCAGAAACATAACCCAACACCAAATACAGCAGCCCACATCCACCAAAGCTAAGCTCTAGCATTACAATGCCAGAGGGCCCCTCGCAACTATCCAGACAAGAGAAGACTTCAACAGTCGCTGACATTAAGGAGATAATAGGACTGCAAAAGGAACTCAACATATTTAAACTTATAACACATTTCAAACCATACCTTGCCAGATTAAGACACTGTACAGACGCGACAGAAAAAATGTTTATACTAATAGAGGGTGTTACTGACTACTTTACGACCCAGGATGAATCACAGACTCAAGACTTGGACTAAAGACACACTACTTGTTTTTATATGCAACGCGAATAGGATACTGATGCAGGCAAAATAACTAGAGGAGCTTTTAAAAATGACTTCATAGATATAACTCTAATGAACCTCAGCTAAAACCAAATAAGAATATATAATTTTTTGGCTATGACATATACAAAAGTGAAAAAACCCAACGGCAGGAAAGGCGGAACTGCGTTGTTCATCAGAAAAATATATGGCAATACCATCACCACAATCAAAATCTACAAAACCTAGAAGCAGCAGCAGCTAAAGTCAACATAAAAATCAGTATATTCTAGACTCCAACACAATATTTTTAGGGGGGGACTTAAACAGCAAACATCCAAATTTGGACAGCAGATTAAATACAAGGGACGGAAGGACACTCAATGAACACGTGGACAGTAACGACTACGTAGTAGAAGGGTCTGGATAACCCCCATGGTACCCCTTTAACCCACTACAAAGACCAGATACAAGAGACGTGGTCTTGACCAACATAGGAGTGACGTCGGAGAAGCTAACAGTTCTCAAAGAGCTGGACTCTGACCACAACCCTATGTTGTGTGAGATTACAATAAATCCAGACATATTAATAACAGAGCTACAACAACTTTAATCCACACGAGACTGGGAAGAATTTAAAAACACTCTTAATAATACTCTACCCAAGTACATCAACATCACAACAACTGAAGAAGCAGACGCAATTCTAAAACTGTTTACAAACACAGTACAAGAGGCCTAGAGAAACAACACAACCGCTGAGGCCAAAACACATGATCTACGAATTCAGTACCCGGACCTTGACTTTCTGATCGCTCAGAAAAGAGAGGCTAGGCGAGACTGACACCACAGCATAGAATGGCATACAATCGTCTTACAGCTCAAGTAAGACTTAAAATAAAGTCAATCAAAAGAAATAACTGGAGAAACTACTTCACAGACGCAGCCCTAGACTCCAGAAATATCATGAAAATAACAACGCAGTTAAAATCAAATAAAAAACAGTCCGTTCTAGCTATACATGGTGAGTGCGGCATGGCCTTCACAAGCTTACAGAAAGCAGAAGCCATAACCGTAACTCTACAAAACCAATTCACCCCTAATGTTAACCCCAAAGACCCTGATCTTGTTAGGGACGTTTAGAGATCAGTAAGGGAGTACATAAACACCCCAATTGTATCGCAGGCAGACCCAATAACATTCGATGAACTAAACTACACAATGGAGAACATACCAATAAACAAATTGCCAAGCCACAGCTGACTGTCAAATGACACTACTAAAAAATTACCACAAAAACCCACACTAACATTAATTACAATATTCAACGCCCTACATTCATTGTGTCACTTACAGGGGTGGTTCGTCCCAAAGGCGCGGAGGCGCGCGCCCCCCATCCCCATGAATCCCCAGTTCCTTTTAAAGTTATTATTCGCACTCTCACTACAATTTTATCTTGCCAAAATAGTTTCAAGAAATATATGATTTTGGTTTAAGTAATAACAGGAAATGTTTTTAAACTGGCATGCGGTTGGGCGCGAGGTGGTCAGCACCTGATATTGTGAAACCAAACATTCCCACCCCTTCACCTCTTTTCTTCAAATGGCATGCTGTCAGGCGCACGATTGTGAGTGCCTGACATTGTTAAACCAAACCTTACCTCCTCTTATCCCATTGTACTCATCCTGCTATAGATAGCTAGCATTGCTTATTCTTCTTTTGAAGGCGCACTCCCTTACGTGACCTAAGGTTGAAAGCTTGTTAAATTTGTATAGCGTTAACCAGAAATAGTTGTCAGTCATTCTGCGTGCTCCTGCATCTTGAGGATGTGTGTGGCGTGTGTGTTTATAATCATATTTTGTAGGGTTATTTTAGGATAATGTTTATTTGAGTTATATGTTTTAATATTTTTTGTAACTAGGCTTAATCAGAATAGTTCAATTCAGGTGCTTAAGACAACGAATATTGCAAGATTAACTCTTGATCAAAAAAAGGCCATGTCTTGAATTTTGTATAGAACAAAGTGAAAAAAAAGAAAAATGAAAATCAAGTTTTTAAAAGACAGCTCAAGTCCAAAGATATATACAAAAAAAAAATGGCTGGATTTGCGGCTGTGATGTGGACAAATCTTTGTAGTGTTTCCCGTGTATTTTGTTTTCTACCAGAAAGAGTGGTGAATGCTTGTGGATATTAAAGGGCATCAATGATATAAAACATTTAACAGAAAAAACTCAAGAAACACGAAGTATCTGTGAATCACATGAATAGAGTCGTTGATCTTTCTTTGCTAGGCAAAATAAACATATCGTCTAGTCTAGACTCACAATATAGAGAAAACGTTAAAAAAACACAATACTCAGGTTGACAAAAATAGGCACATATTAAAAAGGTTGATTTCATGTGTTAAAATCTGTGGTGATTTTGAATTACCTCTCAGAGGTCATTACGAATCAGCATCATCTACAAATCCTGGTGTCTACAGAGGTTTAATTAATTATACTGCTGAGCTGGATTCTGCAATGAAAGATCATTTAGAATCAGCCACTGTATTCTAAGGAACATCGAAAATAATACAAAATGACATATTGGACTGCATGCTTAATGTCTGTAGGAAGGATATAGAAAAGCAGATACGTGATTCTGAATTTGTAGCCATCGAATGTGATGAAACAACTGATCTAACGAACCATCGTCAGATGGTATTAGTTTTTAGGTATGTGTTTGAGGGGTTGGTTTGTGAGAGGTTTAGGGGGTTTCTTATTCCTGAAGGAAGATGTGCACCTTAGCCAAATGCATAAATGGACCACATCAAACCTCTTCTAGACACTCCAAAAGAAAGATTAATAGCACAGACGTATGATGGTGCTAATGTTATGATTGGCTCTGTTGGGGGTGTATAGGCCAAGATTAGAGAAACATACCCATTTGCCCATTTTGTACATTGTTACGCTCATCAGATAAATTTGATATTGGAAAAAGCAACCTGTGCAAACAGCAAAGTTCTGTTTTTTTTTCTCAAACCTTTCTGCCGTTTCCGTATTTTTTTTCGCACTCATCTCTACGATCTGACATTTTGGAGCAAGTAGTACAAGTCATACTACCCAGAGTTGCTACAACAAGATGGAACTACAACATTTGAACTGTTAACGTTGTGTACGAAAATAGAGATAAGTTGGAGGAATTCTTCGAAGTTCTTGAGGAGAAATGCACAAACAAACTTACTGTTAACGAGGCGAGTAGCCACAGAGGAGCTTTTCAGTACCCAAATTTCATATTCTGGCTAACTCTTTTCCACATAATTTTACCTCACGTGGATATATTGTATCAACAACCACAAACTAGGAACAGGGACAGTGTAATGTGGCAAAATGACATTTGCATTTGTGAAAATGAGATGCAGAAAGAAGGGGGGCAAGTGAATGAAATAGAGAAGCAAATAAATGAAGAGTTCCCTGAACAACCAAGAAGAAGGAAGAGTAATGTTGAATGTAACGCCAGAGTGGGGGGTGCTAAAGAAGCGTGTGATGTCAGTACATTAATGTAAAAGACAGATTCTCTTTTACTGATCATTTGGAGGCAGCTTCTTTGTTATGTAATGAGTCATTTCCCCAATTTTATACTGGCTTTCCGGAAGAAAAACTCCGGTCTGAATAGGGACTTTTATACAGACGACAGGACTTTCACATTAAAGGAGCAATACAATTAGTGAACTTCATGGGGGAAAATAACGTTATTTCAGTTTTCAGTAGGAGACGAAGCTTCTAAAAATTATCATAACGACCCCAATGACGTCTGCTGAATCTAAACGTTGCTTTTCAACACTGAAAAGAATAAAAACTTTCCTGAGAAATACAACAACAAATGACAGACTTAATGCTCCAGCAATGGTAGCCATCAACAAGGAACTTATCACACAAATGAAGATTTTTGACGACAGAGTTATGGAAAAGTTAATTAACTTAAAAGAGAGGCGTATGGACCTCGTATATAAATGATTTCTTTGTTTATTAAGATCTAAGTCGTTTCTCGCAAGTGTAAATAATGTAAATATTGTGTATCCTACATATTAATGTTGTGAGATTGTAAGGACATTGAACATACATACCTATATATATATATATATATATATATGCACATTACACAGCTGCAGAGTTTCTACAACACATCCACGTTCTTTGGGGTGAGTTTTTTTTTATTATTTGCATGTTGTTTGTGATATTAACTTTTTAGTTCAACTAAGTGAATATTTAGCGAAACATATTCCGAAATTTGTGTCTTCTTTTAAATATATTATTTAGAAATAATTTATGAACCAAACAGGCTGAGCCCTCCAGCTTTTAAAGTGACCACTGGTCACTTCCCTGGCGTGTGGAAACTGGCAAGAGTAATAACACTCCCCAAATATGGAGGAGACCGAATGTTTCCACAAAACAAAAGGCCAATTAGTCTCCTCACCTCTCTTAGCAAAATGTTCGAAATATTCATTCTAAAAAGACTAAATCGCTTTAGTGAAACCAGAGATATAATTCCAAATCTACAATTTGGATTTATAGAAAAACACTCCACTATCTACCCAGTTCTAAACCTAATCAAAGACGCAACAGAATCCTTGCAGAGAAAAAAACATAAGTAGCAATAAGTCTAGATGTTGAAAAAGCTTTAGACAAAGTATGGTATATAGGTCTAATACAAAAGTAAATTAATCTTGGTTACAGCCAATGGATCATACATACTATCACCATATTCCATGCATAGAGAAAGTTCCAGGTATTTATGGATGGCTCAAAACCCATCACGCATCACATAAAGGCAGGAGTGCTCCAGGTATCTACACTCTCACCACATATGTAGAACATATACATCTCCAACATACCAACCCAAGCACAAACTAAGGTTAGACTTTTCGTAGGTGACACCATGATCTACACCATCAACAAAAACATTAACTATGCTAGTCTGGCTAGTAGACAGATACACACACACACACTAATGATATAGTAAGGGACCTAGAACAATTTGACCCTACATAACAAAGACACTACAAAAGACCTAGTCTGGATTAGTAGCGACCAGTGTAGTTAACATAAATAAAACCTATTAATGAGATTTTTAAAAAATAAATAAAATAAAAATCCCAGTAGATAGTAATAGAGGGCAAAAAAGAAGAAAGCCACTAGACCTGGATTTGTAGTTAGAATAAAACCAAATAATTATACATAATCAAATGAGCAACTAAACCAGTAAGTCAGCGGAGCAGTCTGATGACATCTTCTTTGCCTTACCTCATCCTATCTCCTAACCCTCACTTAACCCATCAATTAATCACTCGATCATCTCAAAGAAACCTTTGTCCCCACCGGAACTCCTGGATAAGCAGGCCTGTTATTCATGCCAAGTCACAAGCTTGCTGCAGCTGTGGATGTGGGGGGAAAGGCCTGGCCATCTAAATCTCCCATAAGCTCCGAAACCATATTCACTCCCCAAATCCCACCCTAACCTTAAAACCCATCCATAATGTTCACCATCACTCACCATGAAATCAAACTTAGCTCAAATTCTCCTCATCCCAGGAAGAGAAAATCCTACCCACACCCGAAACCACGCGCAATAATTCACAATCACCAAACTAGACCTCAAAAGGGAATATTTAATAACAAACCTGTTATTCTCTTACAGATTCATTTCACTGGTTTAATTTCATAAGTTATATACTTTCATTCACGAGGTTAAGAGTCACAACCGTGACTCGGTACTCAAACAACATATCAACCCTTTCTCTTGATGAAGTTGGTTGACGATTCTGTCACTTTAGAGATTCAGGATCGGGCATTAGCCGAAAGGCGTTTCAGATGGAAGTCGTAGATTGGCCACCACACCCTGGTGTGCTACATATTCAAAAGGGCTAATAAATTGTCTGATGTAACAAAGGAAAGATATCGTCTAGTATCCTCATACTCCTTACATCCCACCATGACTCACGTAGTTGGAACAATCACCCTACTACCCCAACACGTCTCACGTATCTGGGAAAACCACCCGACCTCCAACAATGACTCACGTAGCTAGGACCAACACCCTACATTTCCATATCGTCTCACGCAGCTGGGACAATCACCCTACCTCCCACAATAACTCACGTAGCTGGGACCATGCCTCCTACCTCCCACCACAACTCACGTAGCTAGAACCATTTCCCTACCTCTCACAGCAACTCACGTAACTAGGATCATAACCCTACTTCCCACCACGACTCACGTATCTGGAACCATAAACCTATTTCTCCACCACGACTCACGTAGCTGGAAGCATAACCCTACTTCCGCACCACGACTCACGTAGCTAGGAGCATAACTCTACCTCTCCATCACGACTCACATAGCTGGGACCATCACACTACCTCCCCACCACGATTCACATGGCTAGGACAATCGCCCTAATTCCCTACCACGACTAACGTAGCTAGTACCATCACCCTACCTCCCCACCACGACTCATGTAGAAAAGACCATCACTCTACTTCCCCACCATGACTCACGTAACTAGGAGCATCACCCAATTTCTCCACCACGACTCACGTAGCTAGGAGCATCACCCTAGATCACCACCACGACTAACCTAGCTAGGAGCATCACCCTACTTCCCCACCCCGACTCATGTTGTGTCATTTTTAGCAAATTACTATCGTGTTATGATTACTGATTTTCCTATGTATGGCGAGAAAGAATAAACATACCCAGCTGCACTATCAAACACACAAACACTTTCAATCCAAACTTCACAAGCTCATTACGATTGTAAACTTTGAATGAAACAACTCCTTTGAACTTCACAGTGCTCTCATCCACAGAAACATTCTCTGAAGTAGTTGCAACCTTCATAGATATATATCAAAACAGGCCTCATTTTGTGGTTTCTATTTACTGTATCTCCCTGTCTATGATTTTGATGTAAGTTAATGCTTAGAAACATAAGCATGAACTCATTGGATGAAAATTATTCACTAAAAATGACATTCGTTTGTGCCACTCCCTGCTGAATTATTCTTTTATGTCATTTCGGGGATCCCGACCAATATTTATTATGACACTTAACATCACCTCTATATCAACTACATCACAATGTTTACATTTGTTGTACCGTGAATTAGGTTAGTTTCTCCTGCCTGCTTGTTTCATATCACCATATTGGTTAGTTTCCTTACATATATTATCTAACATTTCACATCCAAAAAAGAGCTTCGAATATTCTACAGGAGGTGTATCTAAATATCAAAATGGCTTGGCTGAATTATGGAATGGTTCGCCTTTGTATTGAACAAAACCATTATGTGTTGGTCCTTGATCATTTTTGCTCACATCTGATAGGCTGATGGCTGTGGGATTGATAGTTGTGATGTCATTGTCCAAGTCACTTGAATCCTCCCCCTCCATTTATTCACTATCTTCAAGATAAACACAGTCATTTTAATCACTTGTAAGATCACTAAGATCACTATCATTTATATTTGACAATAAATCCCACACTCTTACCTTCTCTTCATCATATGACATGTTGTTTACAACCTATGAAAACGATCAGATAAATAATGGTGCTTCCAAAACAATCTGAACATCTAACATAGTTTACGTAGCGCTATGATTTAGTTTCGAGTTAAAACACTATATATTTATATCTATGTTGCCTGTTGCCATCTACTAAATATTCTGGAACTAAAAGAAAAATATTAGTGATTGCTGAATATTATGTTAATGACACGTAAAGGATATTTAGTTATGGCGGAATTTATCGTAAATGACACTAGGAGCATATTTTGACTGGCAGAATATTCCGTAAACGACACGGGAAGGGTTAAAGTAATTTTCATGGGGAAAAGAGAACTGCCATTTTGTTTTAAATGTTTAACAATGCCTGGACACAATTAGTTTACATTTATTTTATCAACTTAACGTGCACTTTCTTAACCGACTGATTAAATAATCACACGACTTATTAACCAACCTAAATATAGAACAGGCACAACATCCAGCCCCCCGGCAGTTAATTCATTAATGTTATAGGGTAAGGCCACATTCCATCAATGTTAAATTTTTCGGCCATGCCGGGAATAAAACCGGGGACCTACAGCTCAGTAGATAAACACGCTACCAACTGAATAGAGTTTCGGACTCCTAGAATTGTTTTTTTTATCAAGATCATTAAAATTGATTTTGAGAAGATCTTTTTTATTTCTAAACTGCTCTTCAGTAAATTACATTTAGCTTTAGGGTTGGATATCTTTTTCCAAAAACTCCTCTGAGGAACTTTATGAAAAAACCCTATGCACAAATTTAGCCCTATCAGTAAAAAGGTTTTGGCTCTAGTCCAAGATATTGACAGCCAATGTGGCAAACTGGGAATATAGAATTTGGAAAAACCACTTTTTGGTTTAGGGGGGGGAGGGGTCATGAAACATTGACATTTATTGAAAATTTGACTTCAATATTTTTGGTGATCACAATAGGGATCAAGATAATGTAAAAATGAAAGAATCATTGAAGGTGAGGGTGGTTTGGTAAGAGCTCTTTACCGGCAATATGTTGTGTTGTTAAATGAGGGTTTATCGTATCCAGGTGCTGTCTCTGGCTGACGTCACGATGTGTCTTCTGTACATCAAAACAAGGAGCGACAAGCAATTGGAGGCGGAGGAAGACACGGTCGTAGCATGTAAGCTTTTCAACAGCTCTTATTTTCCCACTTGGCTATTACAGGCGCATGCGTTTTGTGGAAACATAGATACTCCAGTTGGGGGGGTTCTCACTGAATGGTGTCTCACTTTTCTCTGCGATGGTGTGGGCTCGTAGGAATACAGCCAGAAAACTAGCAAATCTACGTTCACGTCTGTTCATGTCATCTGCAGCTGTCGCTTTAGATAGTTAATGGCAATAACTACAAGAGAATAACCCGCCTCGGTGGCGTAGTTGGCTAACGCGCTTGTCGTGTTGAAGCTCGACTGCTGAGGACGGGGAGATCGAGGTTCGAATCTCGGTTGGGTGAACTGGGGGTGGTTTTTCCTAAAATGGTTTTCCACTCTCCTTCCACGCAAATGCGGGTTCGCTTCCTCTAATTCAACCTTCCCAATTCCTAATCCATTAGAGTAATTATTACTTAAAGCGTATAACCCGAACGGGTATTAAGATGCGGTGCTAAATATTATTATTATTATTATTATTATTATTATTATTATTACAAGAGAATACAAGTAAATTAGTAAAATGCTATACATTTTGTTCACGTAATATATGTATTTTACAAAAGACCCTTCCTATGAAAATTGGAGAGTAGACTTTTTCTATATTATGTCTTCCTCATCCCTTTTATATTAGTGTAGATATGTGGATATTCCATATGGATAGTATGCTATGGTGCATGTAGAAATCTGTTATTCCTGAAAATATGTTATAGAAACAGTATTTTACCCTATCGGTTTGTTTGGCTTTTTTAACAGACTTCAATATTTAAAACATATAAAAAGAAATTGTTTGTTTATTTTTATAAATCGTTTTATTTGCTCACAATTTCTTTATTGACTGATTAATGTTGTATTTTAAATTACTACAATCATGTTTATCATTATCATTATTATTATTACAATTACTATGTCAAATATCAAGAATACATATTTTCAAACTTTCCTCTATTTGTAATAAAATCAATCTTAAGCTATACATGTTTGTATGTTTCTCCTCAGCCTTTCGGAGTTTGTACCTGATTGAGGCGTTTATGAGCATGTTCCAATTCTTCACTTGTCTAATCTTTACCTACGGCTCTATAGTGGTAAGAATTTGTAAAATACAGTATTTAAATCCCGTCCTTATAGATAGATATTACGTATTTTTAATGGTAGAAAGTTAGCGCTATAGCCGTTTAACGGTGTAAAACTTATTTGATAGTGGTTTACTGGAAGACTATTTTTGAATTATTTTTTTCCAAACTATAATATACTAATAGAAAGGTTATTCTATTGTGTAGTACAATTTATTTTAAACATATCCTGAGATATAACTTGGGTCTTTTGGACCAGCACTTGGTTCCTCAAACAAATCGATTACAAAGGTGGTCTTCCAAAATGTAATGTAGACATTCTAAAGGATAGTATCCATTTGTCAAGAGCCCAAAGCACATTAGTTACACAGGCCTGCGATAAAAACTTCAAAAATACAAGCTGTTCTTTATGTATGTTTATGAAATGAATTCAAAATTCACTTTAAAAATTTCACATCACTCACAGTTATTGTTTTTTTTGCAATTTTTTTTAATGTTTTGGCTCAAAATTGTTATCGGAGGACTATTCGATAACGTTTCTGACGCTAACGTCCAATAGATTAAAGTGAGGTCGAATCCTTGAATTGTGATATTTCCAATGTATTCCCACCATTTAAATAATTCAAAAATTATTAAGAAATAGTTAAATAATAAGTTATCCACCTCTATTTACAATTATAAAATATTTGATAAATTAAGCATGTGACATGTTGCAACTAATGTTCTCAAACTTGAGCAGCGTTGAGAGAATAATTATTTCCCACGATGTGGCTGTAGTTTTAGCAGCCATCATTCATCCCAGATGACAACTATTGTAAATACAGACTAAACGTTAGAAAGATGACTCTCCCAAAGGAAGTTTCAATTCAAACACCGGCCGTGAAAACTTTTAAAAGCAAATGTAATAATAATATAGTATTGTGGTGAAGGTGACCTGGCGGTCTAGGGGTAAGGTGTCAGACTTCTATGCTGGCGGCAGGGGTTCAATCCTCGGTCCTGGCAAGGATTTATCTGATTACCAAACCCTTCCTTCACCTCTGACAAGACATCTTGTGAATGTGGGGAGTGCCAGGCCTCCACCGTGGTTCGGATTCCACGTAAAACTGTAGGTCCTTCATTTCATCTCACAATCACCCTACCATTACACATTAGCGTAAGTGCGCATAACCCGAACGGGTAGTAAGACGCGGTGCTAATAATAATAATATAATATTTTGGTGAAGATGTGTTGTCCTCGTATTGTTGAAGAACAAACCTCGTCTATTCCTGCCCTGGCTGGTTGTGTATACGGGATCGTTCCTCTTCTACCTGGGAGCTTTATGCGCCGCGGCGCTCTCCTTACAAGGGGAGGGAGAGGCGTCAACCAGCGTCGAGATCTTCCTCAGGGGGCTCATCTCCTGTGGTGGGTAAACCGGAGCTCATTCATTTCCAGTCAATGTCTTACTTTCTCATTTAGAGAAACTATTGTAATTGCTTATTTGGTATCATGTCTGCCCACTGAGCTAAGGGTCCCAGTTCGGTTCCTGGCCTGGCCGGAAAGTGTATCATTGGGGATATCTTGTTTTCTCTCTACACAGAGAGCAGATAGGGATGGATTTCGTGTCTATCATTTAAATTTAATATATAAGTAGGGTAACACTTTATCTTACACTCATCCAGATTACAAAATATTTATTATAAATTACAAAATAGTAACATAATGAACAAAGATATTAATAAAATAAATATTATAAATTAAACTCTGATAAAAGTTCATTCAAATCAACTAGAATAATACTTACTATTATCTGATAAAATACTATTAATCTGCACGCATTCATATCTCATTAATTAACATATTAAATTATTCATTTTACTATATATTATTATTATTACAAAAAATTAATTTTATAAAAAGTATACTCTCTTAATAAATGTGTGCTTCATAACTACTCAAGAGCAAAGCTTGGAACTTTGTATTCTTTGGTAGGCGGAACCGAAAATATAAAACCTTCATTATTGAGCTATGCCCTATTTTGATTATCTTACACTTAGTTTAGTTCTTGTTTAAATGGGTCAAATTAGGTTAAAAATAAAACAAAAATCTGTTATAATTGAAGTATTTATAAATATTTATATGAAGTGAGTCCTCTTTAAATATGGAATTAATTTGGTCAAGTGTCTAGATTATTACATGCAATTAAATGCAAATTATATTAAAATGAAACACAATTATAGCAAGCAAGAAAGATAATTTGAATACTAGAGGAGAGAAGGGGCGGAACGGAACGAAATATAAAGGACTCGTGTTGGAAAACTAGACTTGTTTTGTGGTTAATTTCAGTGATAAAAGCATTCATAACATGCCCAGTTGAAAATGGGCCTTCCTCACCCACCTTTATTTTATTGGTTGTTTTATAATCGTTTTGCCATGTTGAATGGGCGGAGTCACATTATGTGACGACATAGTTAGAATAATTGAAAAAAAAAAAGTAACGAGACAAAAAATTTGTTGTTGAGGACTACTTCAAATTAAATCAACATTAAATATAAATATTTAATCAAATAGAGAAGAAGATTATAACCTTTGCATATATATGTGTCATTGTTATTTGTTAGTCCAAATTGAAAGGCATTATCGGTTAAATATTTGTGCATGATTGGACAATATATACTTACTTACCATACATAGAGTATATTTATACATAGATACATATTTTATTGATTAATTAGCTACAAAATTGAATCAACAACATGACATAATTAAAATTATAGTTTTTATGTGAAGCCAAACAATTCAAAGATTAATTAAAATATGAGAATAAGAAATAATCACAGATATTTTTAGTTTGTTGTCTTGTTAAGTTACTAACCATCAGGATATATTTACATTTATGAAGTAGGGAGTATGAGAGTGATATTTAAAAAAAAGATGTACCCATTTTTGCGGGAAAGTAGAGTGGAAAAGCACCCGGTCATAGTTCGGAATCCGAACTACCCATCCCCAGAAAACCAGGCTATAAGAACTTGAAGTTTACTAATCATTGCGAGAATTAATGAATCCCTTTACTAAATATACTAAAGTTTACTAATCATTGCGAGAATTAATGAATCCCTTTACTAAATATACTAAAGTTTACTAATCATTGCGAGAATTAATTACTAAATATACTAAAGTTTACTAATCAATGCGAGAATTAATGAATCCCTTTACTAAATATACTAAAGTTTACTAATCATTGCGAGAATTAATTACTAAATATACTAAAGTTTATTAATCATTGCGAGAATTAATGAATCCCTTTACTAAATATACTAAAGTTTACTAATAATTGCGAGAATTAATTACTAAATATACTAAAGTTTACTAATCAATGCGAGAATTAATGAATCCCTTTACTAAATATACTAAAGTTTATTAATCATTGCGAGAATTAATGAATCGCTTTACTAAATATACTAAAGTTTACTAATAATTGCGAGAATTAATAAATCCCTTTACTAAATATACTAAAGTTTACTAAACTTTGCGAGAATTAATGAATCCCTTTACTAAATATACTAAAGTTTACTAATCATTGCGAGAATTAATGAATCCCTTTACTAAATATACTAAAGTTTGTTCATAAAATATTCCGTGGTTCTGTAAATGAGACCTTGTGTTTTCAGTGCTGAACGTGTACTTCCTGCTGCTGTGTTTCTGCATCCTGCCCAGGGTGGATAGTCCAACTGCCGTCAACCTAGACCAGCAACGCTCTTATTACGACGATATGCTGGCGGCGGTGTGACTCCTACAACAAACACTAAAGAGCGTACAATCTTTTTCATAAAACCTTGTTTTGTGTCACATCGACTGAAAACAGCTTCAAGCTTGGCGTATTTTTTCTACGCGCTCACGTTATTCGATAGACGTAGTTTGGGCCATTTTTAAACCGGCGTGGTGTGATGTGTGTGTGTGTGTGTATGCGTGTGATTTTCCCTACCAAAACTACTACAATAATGTACGTTAGGCTAAAAATAAAACTTTAGACTTACATTTAAATTTCTTATTTCATTAACAACAACTGAAAGGATGATTTATGATGAAGTTATAGACCTTTCATAAAAAGAGTAATTTCCCTTTCATTAGTTTTTGAAATAGACGGTGTTTAAGGGTATCACGTGTTTAAAAACTTTATTTACATTTTATTGTATTGAATCATGGTGTGTTCATTTATTTATTACTTGATGTCATTATTTATACGCTTTTGTTGTATATATTTTTATTGTAAAAATACAGAAAAATAAATAAGCATAGCCATCAACTAGATTTGATTATTATATAGTCACTAAACTAATAATTCATTTGTGTCCATAGTTTACTTAGATGACAGCTCTAGAAGTGACTAGAAATAGTCCTTAATATATCCCTACGCCAACAGCTGACATCTATCACATTGGATGACTGTAATGAAAACAGATGGTAATGTATGAATGTGATAGTTAACTACAGTAATTTAGGCCGAAATTATTTATTTATTGGAGGTCGGACACAAAGTTTATTTATCGTTTTGTTCCACATAAAAAATAAATATTTACAGTACTTCAACAAAAGACCTGACGAAAATAGCTTCAAAATGGCGGCCGACAAATTTAAACCATGTGGTTGAACATGGCGGAAACAAGTATTTTACAATGATGCAACCAAGCAGTGGATAAAAATATTCTATTCAGTTAGATATTTCGAAATACGATAAAATATTCATAAAATAAGGTAATATGTATAAAAAACACAAGTATTTTCTCTTTTCCAAGTAAATATGATGCCTTTATTAAAATGTATTGATCTATGCACTATATTACACATAGTCAATAACGTCCAAAAACAAAAAATAAGTACTTTTAATTATGTTTACAATATTGTTTCATGATGGATAAAAAGAAATTATTAAAAGTAACGAGATAGTATGAGAAAACTTAAGTTTACGTATTTTAAATGTAAAATATAACAGGTGGTTAAAAAACTTAACATTTATAACAAAACAATGATCTCTTACAAGTGTTGGCAACCCAGAACCTAAACATATGATTTTTAAACTGACATCCAGGTAAAAACCTATCATGAACAGACTCTAAAAACATATTTTGTCCTAAAAGATCTGAAGATAGTGGATAAAGGGGGAGCTCACATAAAGATGAGTTGCACACCGTGTATTCAGTACAAGACATTGTTAAGGTAATCAAATATCGCAGATTACGTTGGGCGGGATATTCAATGAGAAAGGAAGACTCTAAAACCGTGTTTAGGGTTTTAAATTAAAAGCCAAATGGCAAATGACTATTGGAAGGACCTAGACGCAGATGGCAGGATAACATTATAATGGACCTGAAAGATAATGGGTGTAATGAGGTGGACTGGATAGAATTAGCTCAAGATAGAGAAAGGGTGTAATGAGGTGGACTGGATAGAACTAGCTCAAGATAGAGATATGGTGTAAAATGTTAGTCGACTGTATATAGCTAGCTCAAGAAATAGATAAAGTGTGATGAGTTGGACTGGATAGAACTAACTCAAGATGGTGATAGAGTGTAATAAGGTGGACTGAACATAGCTAGCTCAAGAAATAGATAAAGTGTGATGAGTTGGACTGGATAGAGCTGGCTCAAGATCTATTTGCATGTTAAAAACTTACAAGGATTAAATTTTATATTTTGGTATTATTTTAGCAAATTGGTTCTAGATTGCCATACTAACTGATAGTCGATTTAAATAAAATAAAATAACAAAAAGAGTTTGGGAGGATGAATACTGATAAAATACCGGAATAAAGAATATGAGAATGTAAAATTTAAAATCAATTTTATTCTCCCAATTTAAGATTGGATCCCTTCACCCGCTGAATCAATCTGATACACTTTTTTTTTAGAACATAGCCTACGTTTTAATGCAAGTGCCACTTAAGTGAATAATCCATAAGGTAGGGATGATAACTAAACCAGGGCTAAAACGAGAACAACTATAAATATATATTTATAAGGATAATATAACTAGGAATTAAATAACAGAGATAATGCATTTGCTTGTACTTTCATCACGTCCATGCAGTACAAGTGTATATGATAATTAATCTAATTGCGTGAGGATGAGTGAGGAAGCATTTTAAAGGTAACTACCCGTCTTTGCGTGTGATAAGAAAGTAAAATCATTGAGTAAAAACCAGCCTTAGAGTAGAGTAGACCGGGATCAGAACCCTAATATCCACGTCATAAGAATACCAGTCTACCACGAGAGTGACGTCATCTTAGACCATTTGACCACTGGAGCAGATATGATAAGGAAAATTCAATCTAATGGAAATAATACATTACTTCAACCCCCACGAGTGTGTGAATAGAATATACTTTAATCCCTTATAAAAGAGATGGTCTCTCTGAAAGAGCTGTTGGTAAAAGTGAGACCGCCATATCAATTCTTCATACCTAAGATTTAATATTTATTAAAAAAAATCCACACCATCTTAGTACCCGTTCATGTTATAACCATACCCTAACTAAGCTAATAATGAACAAACGAGAAATCTACCATTTTAAAGGGCACGAAGCCCAACAGTACCTGTATAGGCCTATACGTGGAGGAAGTGTTGTATAACATTCAGGAAAAAATAGCATCATCAGTACAGCCGTCCAGGACTCGAGCCTTGGTCCGCCCATGACCAGCAAACCTGTTCAACATGTCAGTGACGCGCTAGACCATGCGTCCACCGGTGCTGGTGAGTGCTATTAAATAATGTTATCTTCCTGATGTTAAATGAATAAGCTTGAATTCGCTATAACATTAAATGACCTGAGCTGAGGGTAGAACTGAAACTCTCACCTAGCTAACAAAAAGATTTCATGAGATTTAATACTCAGAATTTGAATATTTGATTATGTTATCTCGTGCTCACCCATGACGGCCACTGCGCACACCCAATGTCACGTCTATTTTGTCTTCCCCATTTGTTACCAGTGTCCAATGCAGTCGGCTCTCCTTCTTACTATTATTATTATTATTATTATTATTATTATTATTATTATTATTATTAGCACCGCGTCTTACTACCCGTTCGGGTAATACGCACTTA
>CABFVX010003891.1:56264-76234 GCA_902151425.1 Timema shepardi | reverse complement strand
GGGAAAGACACACTCAGCGCTACTTGTTATGGTTCAGCAATAGACCACTGAGAGCGCCTTCTATATTAAACTCTCTTTTCTATGGTCAGGATACCGTCCTTGGGCACATCTTGGTGTCAAGGATGGTCATAAGGTATAAATTACGTTTCGGCTTTTATACTCTCAAAATTCCTTTTCGGCCATAAATATTGTTATTTAATTTAAATTATGTAATCATGGTTAGGGATAGTATATGTAACTTTGATTTAGTTATAGTAAATTATATTTGCATGTTTGTTAAGTTGGCAAAATAAAAACAAAGATCTCAGGATTTAGATGCGTTTTCTCGATCTAATATCAAGGATAGGAAAATGATAATTCTTTTGTTAAGTTTTAAGTGGACTATTATTGCACGAAATGTATACCCTGTATGGTGTAAGCTGTCAAGGTTTAATAAATGTTAGGTTTAGGAAAAATGTGAAACTTAGAGCTCATCTGGCTGTAAAGTTAGATTATTACTCTTAAATGTTTTGGGACTTTTCCCTTTTTGTAAAATGTTATATTGTGCTAACGTGTATTTATGTTGACAAGAAAGACTATTTCTATAGCTTGTTATAAACAAGCTTCAATTCAAATGAGGACGGACAGTGAGACCGGTTGTGATTAGTTTTCTAATGCTATAAATTTGTATTGATATTAGTATTCAAATCTGGGTGATTGTGCAGACCCCTTTATAGTACTTTTCTAATAATTGCTATATATATTTATAGTTAGCTTGGGATGTTGAGTGAGACCCATTGTTGTCATATATATATAATATACAATATATTTATATTTTTCTTTTAAATCATGAGGGATTGCTGAAAGTAAACAATTGGAATTATCCTTCTATTATAAATTTACATTCATGAATTTATCTCAATGTTTAACTTTAACCATTTTTGGTTATAATATCATTTATCTACCGTTTAACAAAATAAACTATTTAAAATCTTATGTTAATGTCTTATCTTCTCTTATATAGAATCTATATGAATGAAACTGTCCCGTCCTCTGCCCCTAATTTTGGTTAAATTTTGATCCTCTATATAATATTTGTATAGTGGGTTCATGGAAGAAGAATGACCTATATGCCGGAGTACGGCCTATTTGTCATGATATCCTATTGGCTCCTCTGCAATTATTGTTTGTTTTTGGTATTTTGTATTTACATTGTGTACCCGCCTTTATTCTTAGAAGACTAAGGGCGTGGTTATAGTTCTCCCGAACTTATTTGATACCATCATTTCAAATTCCTTGAATTTAACTAAAACATCCCTCTTCTGTTGACTAAAGTCTACATGTCTGTACCCTGGGGCATTGTCAATGAAACTCCAAAAATACTTCGCATCTCTGATAGACGGCACTTAAATTAGTCCACACACGTCTGAATGCACAAACTCCCCTGGATTATAATTTGACCCGTCAGCCATATTCTTGAAAAGTAATTTGTGAGATTTTCCCATCTGACAGGGCTCACAAAAGAAATCTTTCACGTCACTCAATGCCACTCCATCTACAGCACCCTGTTTCACCATCTCGTTTAACAGTACCAAGAACTCACTCTTTCTGAAATGACGCCACATTTTCGGACAAGCTACTTCTACCTTCCACTAAATCAATTAACCCACATTAAACTAATATTTGTGTGACTTGAAACTTCTACGCTAAAAAGTCATTTCCATCGAATTTTGTCATATTCCTTGTAAATATTTCTTCTGACATTTTTATTTCGCACACGCCACACGTTTTCTACTAGACAAAAAATGGCCGACAGAAATTTACCGTCGCATCCCTTCCAAAAACAGTTTTTCTAGACCAAATTACTTTTGATTTAAACCACGCAACGTATCTGGGCCCATATCCTTTTGGAACGTGAGATGCATATAATTGTAGTTGTATGGGATAACCAATATAATTGTTCCATGCTGTTATACGTACGGACACTGGTTTGTATAAACTCTAGTTTTGGTTCATGAACAGAGACAAAAGGCGACAAAAGACTAACTTACAAGAACACAAACGTAGTGGTGGTGCTGAGATGCGCATGCACATACCACCTCACGCCAGTAAGCACGAAAGCTTAAATACTCGTTTCAATACTTACTTATTCGTAACTCGTAAGTAATTTTGCTCCTCGAGTTGACACTTGATAACCAAACTGCTGTGACCACCAAAATTTATGCAAATGCAAGATTAGACATAGACGACAATATACTAGTGAAAACACAGTGATACGTCACTATCACGTTGGTGGCAGGGTGAACAAATTTCTTCACATAAGCATCGCTGCCGACGACTGGCTATAACGACAAAAGGTTTCAGATTTACATGCCTTCTTCTGCCTCTAGAACTATCCAATCAAAGAACGAAAATGTCACTCCATAGATTCCACCAATCAGAAAATATCTTTAAAAACCACGCAAATCGCCTGGAATTCCCCATTCTGAAATGAATATTTGGTGAGAACAATCGATAAGCAACCAGTGCTATCATCAGCTGCCAGACATGTGATATAAGCATACTATAATAGTCATCATTTGCTTGTGTTGTGTTTCAAGTTCATACTAGGGATGGATTGGAAACCCTTCTCCCCCCCATGCACACATTAATAGCTCAGCGTTGTCAGCTAATCAGAGGTTGAGAAAAGGTCTGCTTGATAAGTCGCCTACGCGGCGTCCCAATAGGCAACACTGAAATGACCTTAAAACACATATCTTCCTGAATCCGACTATTGGCATGAGTGCAACCTGCCAAGCCCTAAAAGAAAATAATATCAAGTAGCAACAAACAGCCGAAATATTACGCCATGTTCTTCCGTAAACTTGGTAGTTGGCACTTATTTGTATGGTGTACTCCAAATACGGGACATTATATGGTCCCGTATGAGTTCACTATGGGACGCAAAATAAGCAGGTGAAATACTGGACATCCCGTATAATACGGGACGTTTGGCAACCCTAACATTAGTGATTATTTCTTTTAGGAAATATGTATACAGTTACCTACTAGTAATGCATCTGCCAATGTTTTGCATAAAGCGATAGCCTGACTCTTGATTTGCTATGTTAGATATCTTTATTGTGAGAAAGGGACCTTTAATATTTCTGATTAAATGCTAAAATAATTCTGATAAAACACAAATAATTAATCAAAACAAAATATTGGACACAATAGTACATCTTATGGAAGCGAAGAAATGTGTGAGATTAAATCGAGTCGTTTATTTAATAAAGGGTGTGTCATTTAATCAGTTAAAAAAAGAGCATAATTTTCATTATTTTTATAACTCACATGCTTAAACAGAATGCACTGAAACTCTATTGTCTCCGACTAAAGTTTATAAATGATCATCCCTCTCCTCTGACTATACTTGACTGTTAGCGCTTTTCAGTTTGTCAAAAAGGACCATCAGAACCAGGGAACCTTGAAAGAAGTACACTTCACCAAAGTGTCCCTGCTTCTCGGTAACGACATCTACAAACAGTAACCCGCATTACAAACACCTCTGGACTTGGCATTTGTATTTTGGTGGCCTTTGCCTTGCCGAATGGCTAACCGAAGAATTAAAGATAGAGATACAGTTAAGAAAGCATTGTGGTGCAGGACTTATTAAAGTACCCTTAATAAAAAATAACTTTGTGATTATTTTCCCATAATATTTGCAAGTGTATGCTAACCCACAGACAAGTGCTACCCAATAATGTGTTGTAATGCTATTGATCAATCGCCCCTCTTTGGACGTTGATTGAAACACTACGGATTAATTCCCTGATATAATAATGCTGTGATGATGTTTAGGTTGTTTATAGCTCCGTGATCGAGCACTAATTAGAACGGTATAATTAATAAATGTAAGCAAGAGAATTGTTGATGGCTGTTTATTCACACACGGTTTATTTAAACTACACCTTTTAATCACTTATACATATTCCAATTAAATGTTTTATATTGATGCACACTTGTGATATTAATGTAAGTTATTTTATACTGTATTAGACTGTGACTGCCAGTGTGTGGCTCCGACTGACTTGTGCGTGGGCGGAGGTACCGGTGTAGATGTTTGGATCCTGGATGCCGACTGATACGCACAAACGGCTTATATATGACATACCCCTTGCCTCTTTCTCCCCTCGCCAACAGTGTAAAATATAGCTAATAGATAGAGTCCTGGCGACAGGTGTGAAGGCTAGCTTCTTATTGGTATAGGGAATTGACGTCTTAGCCAAATACTCCGTATTTGTCAAATACTGCGGAGTTGTTCCATTTAACAGGAAATAGCGCGGTTGTTATTTTAACAGGAAATATGGTATAAAAAATATATTTTAAAGGTGAAATCCTTTTCACATTATTTCTGAGAAGCGCGTGTTTCTTCATGGATGAATCTTAAAAGGATACTCTACATATATTACTTTAAAGAAAAATTACCTTCATCCATGACTTTTTATATAATTTAGAGTAATCTAAACCAATATTATTACAGTGTAAAAACTAAAAACAACCTTTAGTCACAAAACATTCATAAAAATGAAAGTTTATAATATCTACTCAAATAAATTCAAAGTGTTATTAAAGTGTTGAATCCTTAAAAACATTAAAAAGTAAAAAAAAGTTTAGCTAAAAATAATTCGAACTCTAATACAAGTTCAGCTACTGATGATAATTTTATAAATTTATTTTAAAAGAGTAAAACATATTCTAACAAAACTAAATGGGTTTGAAAATATAAACTAGTATACTAACAAACTTTTTTTTTCATTTTACCGTGTAGATGGTTCATGTAGGCAAGTAAGAATTATAGTTAAACTTTAACAAGACGATTACTTCAGTTATAAAGTCAATTACATATATTAATCAGAAACCTTAGTTCTGTCGGTAGCGTGTCTGCCTACAGAGGTCAATTTCCGGCATAAACAAAATTAATATATCATTGATCCCTTTTCAAAGTGATTAATATTAACAGTCGGGGTCTGGATGTTGTGTCTATTCTATTTTCAAGTTTATTTAGAAGTCGTGGGTTGAAATAACCAGTCAGTTCAAAAAGTGCAAGTTAAATAACCCAAATACTTAATTTATTGTTACGATTAACAAATATTATTTAATTATATTATATACAAACGTATAATTATTCTTGAGCAGCAAAAAATGAATCGATATGAGTAAAGAAAAATAATTTAAATACTCAAGTTATCTCTTTTAACACATGTTAGCTCCTTATAGCCGAGAATATAATACGACACTACTATACTTTGTACAACGGTAACGGTTTATGTTTTAATCCAAGATCTAATCAATAACCACTCACTTAAATACAAACAAAAGTTGTTTTGTGTCTACAACCTCCAAATAAAAATGACAAGTTTTCCCTATTGTTTCGTTCCGTGAGTGGTCAAACTGTCTTGGGGCGGACGTCATGCCTTTATCTATAGCTGTTTACACAGGCCTTATGGTAGGGATGTTCGATCCATGGGCTTTGAATCAATTCTATGGATCGATCTAGATCATGAGGCGTAGTATCGATTCTGCCACTTATTTTCTTTCCATAGTCACAGCGAATTAATTTTTCAGAAACTGTGAAATCAGTACACCCTATTTGTTTGGATTAATTGTACTAAAACTAGACACACTTGTTGGCATCCGTCTTGAGGAAACCTCACACCTTTTTGAGGGAGGGTGTGTCTCAAAACTTGGGGATTACTAGCTTATTGGAAGTGCAGATTGTAGATGTAAGCAGTCTATAACTCCATGGGGGAAATTAATATTTTACGAAATACTTTCAAACTAGTGACTTGTTGGCCAACACGTCACTATACATATATTACAGAATAAATACGTGATAGGGTCATTTACAGAACCTAGACGTTAAAGGAGCAGATCAGTGGATTATTCTCTTCTCTTTACTAACCAAAGACAAATAATCTCTAATTAAGAGCCCAAGATTGCAAGACTTTGTTTCGAAATTTTCCTAGAACTAATAGTAAAAATAAAATTTCCTAAGGCCAACAAAATTAAATTTCCAAAAAATCAATTGAGGACAAAGAATCGATTTTTGAAAAGATCGATCCAAGATCGAACATCCCTACCTAATGGAAACCAGACAATCTCTATTTTACTAACCTTGGTTCAAAACTGCTTAGGACCACTGTTTCAATGTCAGGTTTTGTCGAGGTTAAATTATAACCTCAGCTTAAGATGAGATGTTTATTACCTATTTCAATGTTAAGTTATCACATAACCTTAGCTTTAACTTGAGGTTTCATTAACTATAAGACGGTGCAAAGTAAGTAAACCTCAAGTTAATTACCGTAGAGAACAACACGCCCTGGTGAAAATCTCAAGAGGAAACCAGAGAAATCCAAAGCAAATCAAGCTCTGAGTTTTACTTTGGTTTTCATTTGGTTATGAAACAGCCAGGGTTAGTCTGGTTCTTTCAGGGTCTTTGGTTTACTTTGAAATGCTCTGGTTTTCAATGGAATACTCGGTTATTTTACTCTGGAATGTTAAGATTTGCAATGGAATACTATGGTATTTTACTCTGGCCTATGCTGGTTCTCTCTGGGATGCTATGGCATTTTAATCTGGTTTTCTTTGGGATGCTATGGTATTTAACTTCTGGTTCGTGCTGGTTCTCTCTGGGATGCTATGGCATTTTAATCTGGTTTTCTTTGGGATTCTATGGTATTTAACTCTGGTTCGTGTTGGTTCTCTCTGAGATGCTTTGGTATTTTACTCAGGTTAAGAAAAAGCGTTTTTCAAGGTTGATTAATTCAAAATTTGGCCCTAATTAAGATTACCCACTCAAACAAGGATTTAGTATATATTCCATTAACGGTAGGAATTACTCTCTGAAAGGTCTTTTTTTCTACCAATATCCTACTATATAGTAGATTTATGGTAGGGAAAAAGGCCTTTCAGAAGTCAATTCCTACGGTGAATGGAATATAGTCTCTAGATCAACTTGTCATGTTTGTTGTATCAGTACAAGTGGAATTTAAAAAAATAGTAGTTTTTGAAAATACTTTTATTGGGGTTTTGGAGGGTTAGAAATAGCGTTTTTCAGGGTCTATTAATTCAAAATATATCCCTAGTTGGGAGTACCCACCTAAACAGGGATTTAATATAGTCTCTCTAGATCAATTTGTCATGTGTGTTATATCAGCACAAGTGAAAATTTAAACAATGATAATTTTTGAAATTAACTTCTATAGAAGTTTTGGTGGGTCGGAAATAGCGTTAATTAGGGCTAATTAATTCAAAAACTAGACCTAATTGGGAGTACCCACCTAAACCGGGATTTAGTATAGTCTCTAGATCAACTTGTCATGTGTGACTGCCTAGCTGGCCCTATGGGTACAGCACCCTGATTGGCTGAATTCGGTCACGTGACCACGCCTCCTCGCTCTCTGATAGGCGGTTAGATTTTCCCCTTCCTCCTGAACCCCCACCCTTATTCCTGACACCCTCTCCTCCACCTGACCCTCTCAACTCCTCCTGACTCCCTTTCCAGACATGTTGGTACTTGTATTTTCTGGTTTTATTGGTTATTTATGTATGCTCATTGCTTTTTTATTTGTGATCAAAGGTCTTTTTTTTGTCTGAGTAGGATTGGGATGGGACGTTGGAGTTTTTATTGGCATGCGGTCCACAGCGCTGGGCGGTATCGCTAGTGAGCATCCTTTTTGTCCGGGAGCAGAGCAGAGTGTGATGGCTGAACAGCCGACCGGGTGCAGAGTGCGTAAGACCCTCGCTTCACCAACCCTTCTGGTGAGGAAACGTTCAGTCCAAGGCAGCATAACCTTTCCCACCGGCAGTGTACTATTGATGCGAGCAGACCCTCCTTTCACTCTCCCGCATCTCGTCATACCTCTCTTATACTTACTTTCTCTCCCCCATACCCAAATCGCTACCCATGTGTCACAGACATAGTGAACGTGGGGGGTCAGGTGCCCCTCTGTGGAAAATTATATGTCTCAACAACCCGATGTTGAAAGAGAGTGCCAACGACTCCCACCCCCACCCCCTGTGGAAGTTATGAAACCCGAGTCCTTTGAAGCAACGGGCCGTAGCCTTCTGAATGCCCCTAAGCCTAAGAACCTTGTTGTGTTTCAGCGTTTTATGTAGAGTCAAATAGCCAAAGCTAATATACTCCAGATTGACACGGGATTCAAACCCTGGGACCTTTGGCACATCAACAAATATAAAATTCTGTCTCTCCTGCTAAAAGTGATAAAATTATTAGTACCGAAAGTTTTTTATAAATATGTCGCATACCACGAAATTATACATGGAATATTTAATTACACAAACCAAAGTTTTAGAATATAGCTCACGCCATGAAAAGTATACTTGGAATATTTATTTATAAATATATCTCACATCATAAAAAGCAGTTTCTTGAGCACAAAATAAGCTGCTTAGACCTTTTCACTAACGGTTTGTGAGGTGCTATCATTAAACTATAGCTCAAAGTTTAATTTATTACCATCAATAATTCAGTAACAAGATAGCAATTGTGAAGTTAGAATGTGCCCAAAAACCTCAAAGTGTGTTCATGTAGAAGATACTAGTGAAAGTTACATGTGTATGTGGACAAGGGAGGAGGAAATGAAAGAGCCTCATTTTACAAGGTTGTTGTAATGTGGTGTGATAACTGCACTTCTCAAAATAATAATCAAATTTGTCTATGGCTATAATATATCTTATAGCAAACAACTTTTAAGGTTCTATTGAGATAAAGTAACTGGTTAGTGGTCACAGTTATAATGTATATAATTGAAAAACGAATAGTGTATCAAAGTGGTGGTTTCCTTAGAGCTAGAGGATTGCTAGTGCTTAAAGTTGGAAGGAAGCAACTTGAACAATTTTGCACTTTTGGCCAAAAGGTACAGATATACAACTAAGCTGCACATAGCCAAAGCCTCCTATAGTAAGAGCAGCCGGAAAAAGCCGTACATTGTAAAAACAGCTCCATTGTTTGGTTTTTATAAACCGATATGGACCAAAACAATTAATGGACTTATGAAAAATGCATCCTTGAAAACTCTTCCACCTCCTGATGATCTCCCTAGCGTTCAGTTTCAATGCAAGATCAAAAAAGAAAAGAAAATATATATTTTACATACGCCGGATTTTTCAAAGAGGCTTGTCGCATATTTTATGAAGAACTTCTGTCAGAAAAGAAGACCATCAGCAACCATGAACAAATTAAAATTACTCTCAAAATTAAAATTTTGTCTACTTCGGTAAATTTAAAAAACATCACTAAAAGCAAACACAAAATTTGTACTAATGCAACTTAATTCTAATATTTTTTTGGTATGGATAAACTTTTCAGTATGTTTTAAAGAAAAAATTGTGAATTGCTATCAGTTTTTGTGTGTATTTGTTTAAAATCTTGAACTGTCACATACAGCCTTTTCCATTTACATAACTCAAATTGCAAAATTCTGTGTTAAAGAAAAAATCGGAAAAATAAACAAAACTAAGCATCCTCGGTGAGTCAACTGTCAGGAAAAACTAACTCCCAAAAGTAAACATTGCTATTATTTTAAAATTTGTAAAGAAATTGGTGACAATAAGATATGTATGAATGAGAAAACAGATTCAACAGGTCACTACATTGTTAATGTTATTAACTTATGTTTGAGAATGAACCATCACCTTAATTTTTTTGTCCCTATTGAAAGTGTGAAAAAAAATTCTAACAACTGAGAATACATTCTTCAAGTCAATGTTATTTTGGCCAGACCACATACAATATGAGTGTGCTAATCTATTTATCTTCGATGCATCACCCTTCATGATAAAGACGGTAAAGGGGTTGAAAATTTTGAACACAATGTTGTGACATGTTTGGCCCATAGTGTGCACCGTTTTGCAGAAACTTTGTGATCATTTTATTCCCTGAATTTAATTGAGTAATTTCAAACATGGAGTTTTTTTTGAAGGCACCAAAGTGAATGGTGTTTAAACAAGAAGCACCTGGATTATCATTGCCACAAGAATTTATTTTAACTAGGCGGGGAATCAGGTTAGATGCTGCAACATACCATGCTGACAATTTACAACAAATTCAATAAATTATCTCAAGGCATGACGAGGAAGATGCTGATTCTGTAAAGAAAAAAAGCACTGTTGCAAATATGTATTTAAGAAGACTTTATTAAAATCAAAACTAGATTTTTGTTACTAAGTGAAACAATTAAAAAGCTTAGATCAAAAATTTGCCTGCCCTTAGTGGCAAATATTCAAACATTGTGCAGCTTTTGTTAAGCTCGGAATTTCCTCCAGGGGAGTGTGCAATGGATTCAGTAAATAAATTAAACTTGGTCCTTAATAAAACAATCCTGGCTACAATATATTAGAACAGTTTAGTGCAATTTTGAGTAACTATGGCCAGTTATGAGCCCAACGAACAAGAATGTTCACTCTCAGATATTGCCCATTTTAAATAACTATATTCCTACAAACATATGTAAAGTGGAGTAGAGTTTTTCTCAATTTAAAAATGTTTTGGTGGATAACAGACCAACTTTAAAATTCTCTAAAATTAAAACTAAAACAATGTGGTTGTAGTAATGGAATTTAATTTTGAACTAAGCTAGAAATAGCTACTAACAAAAGTGTTTTATGAGCATTATGAATGTACTTTTTGAATGGTTTTATATTTTGAAAAACAAAAAAAAGTATATCTTTTAATCAAATATGACAATTTAAATGAAAAATATATTTCTTGTATTCTAAGCAAATATAAATGTGATCCCTACCTCTATGATAGAGCCATAGTGTAATCCAGCAAGGAGAGAATACTGACTTTCAGGGTAAACGAAGTGTACATCCACGCCTTAGAGACGGGTTCAAATTCCGGTGAGGTTTAAAGATTTATGTCAAAAGAGCCACAATTTAGCTTAAAATAATTGATTCTATTTGAAAAGTAATTTAAAGCATTAAAACTAAGCAAAGCATATTTATAGGCAATATTTGGTTAGATTAACCATTTTCTAAACTGTCCTTACTATTAGTGTGGTTTCAACCAACATTTAAAAAACACGTTTTTACTAAATAGGTTAAAATATTATAGCTCTCAAATAAAAACTTTACAAATTAATACTTTGCTAATTTAATGAGTATAATTTACTTAATGACAATAAATTATCACACCAATGCTTAGAATAACAGTATGAAAGTGCATTCTTGTGTAATAACAGCAGTCACTTCCTGCGCTTTCTTACACTATAGATTCTCAGCTATTTAAAATAAACCATTCTCTCCCAACAAGTTTGTTTTTATAGGGGCCTACTGTTTGAATTTAAAATGTTCTCAGACCAAAATTATATTGTAATAATAAGTTGTAACCTCGAATTAAATGATTACGATTGCTACAAAAATAAATACCAGTATATGTCAAGAAAAACAAGTGTGGCATTTTATGCAATTAAATTAACCCGAAATGGATAAGGCTGGCCCTAGACTGCACAAGTATATAGTTCAGGTGATCCCCTAGATGATACAAGCACTATCACTGCAAGTTTAGCCAAGTTGTTTGAACAATGTCATCAGAAGAACAGCGATAGTTCCAAATGTGCTCTATGAAATGGCTGTTTACTTTCCTATTCTCTCTCCCAGCTTGACTCTATACATACAAACTAGATATGTTGCTTACCTCGCTGGTGCTATCTGTGATTGTTCACCGTGTTCCTCACTTTTCCTGGTCACTTAAAAAGGTTGGCACATATAAATCTGCAAGCCCGCTACCAGATCTTTCCAGGAACATTCACTTTCTTCTGCAAGCCCGCTACCAGATCTTTCCAGGGACATCACTTTCTTCTGCAAGCCCACTACCAGATCTTTCCAGGAACATTAATTTCTTCTGCAAGCCCCCTACCAGATCTTTCCAGGAACATCACTTTCTTCTGCAAACCCACTACCAGATCTTTCCAGGAACATCACTTTCTTCTGCAAGCCCACTACCAGATCTTTCCAGGAACATCACTTTCTTCTGCAAGCCCCCTACCAGATCTTTCCAGGGACGTCACTTTCTTCTGCAAGCCCCCTACCAGATCTTTCCAGGAACATCACTTTCTTCTGCAAGCCCACTACCAGATCTTTCCAGGAACATCACTTTCTTCTGCAAGCCCGCTACCAGATCTTTCCAGGAACATCACTTTCTTCTGCAAGCCCACTACCAGATCTTTCCAGGAACGTCACTTTCTTCTGCAAGCCTCCTACCAGATCTTTCCAGGAACATCACTTTCTTCTGCAAGCCCACTACCAGATCTTTCCGAGGACATCACTTTCAATTCCTTCCTCAAGTTTGTTCACAGATTGTTAATTTATCAATTAATTTAGTGTAAGCTGCTTGCTTAATGTTCTTATCAGGGTGTTGCTTGCTTGGAACCTTTCACAAGCATGGCTCACTCCTGTAAATGTTGATGAGATCTTCCGTAACTCGTCATTGCGTCATTGTTGACAAGCCAAGACGAACACAAAAACAGCGAGATTCAATTAATAATGTACAAACTCCTCCTACAGTAGCCCCGTGGCTTTGTTGGTGCTTACTGACAGCTCACAGCTGACCGTCAGAAGTGACAGCTGCTTAACACATGTTTTTGCAGATCATATGGTTCAGCATAGGGATACATAATTTGGCCTGGTAACTTTTCAAAGCTGTCAGTCAGCACCAAAGAAGCCATGGGGCTACTGTACATGCTCTGGTGTGCAGGCACAAAGTGAAAAAGTTGGAATGTTTCGTTTTTCACAAGTCACTTGCACAGTTATTTTTGCGCAGTTAAACTTAACGTCTAGGGCCAGCATAAATGCCCATAGACACAATATTAATTATCACTCGGTAGGTAATTAGCATCACATAAAATAATTATCACTCATTAGGTCACTAGCATCACTTAAACAAGTTTATTTAACCTATAATAAATAATTAGCCTAATGGAACTATTTAATACTTTTTTAATACCCAGCATACTCAGCAGGACACACCTAAAACCATTATTTTAAAATTTAACTAGTTAATTTTTATTCATAAAATTATTATTGGAAAAGATCTTGAAACTCCTTTCTTTTTTAAAATTTAAATCCAGCCAAAAAGCATGTGTAACAAAGATAACAAAATGCATTTCCTTAAAAAAAAAAAGAAAGAATGTTTAATAACTTCCTAACCATGAATACTTAACACTATTATAAGTTACTAGATTATTCTATGTGAAAAATATAAGTACACACTTTCATTTAAGTTTTTAATTCAATTTTGTTTTGGACAGTTCAAAATAACATTTAAAAGAGGCTCATATTTGGAAGTTGGTAATAGTGATATACCGAGCTCTCAACCAAACAAATTATACAAACATTTAAACAAGCCGATATGATTTGTGATCCGTGACAAATGAGACAAAGTATGAAAAGAAGTATTATCTTCCTGATAGATACAGTTAAAATACAATTTTTCTCTAATCAAAATAATTCAACATACAATAAGCTAAGTATGAATATAAATGTTAATATATGTTGTAATTTAAATTAACATTAAATTTGAGCTTGAAGCATTTAAAGTTAGTCAAATGATAGAGTTTCTAGGTTTGTCTGAGAATTATGTTGGGGTAAGGTACTAGCGTGTAGGCTTTTTTTTTTAGGTTTTTATATTTCAAATCTGAAGTATTTTTGATTTTTTAAATATATAATATCCTTCAGGACATACAAGATTCGAGGACTAGAAGTAGGAAAGTGGCCATATTTACTTCATAGTTTGTTAGTTTCTTCTATTCAAGTTTACTTAATTAAATTATTTTTTCAAAGTTGAATACATGGAATATCTCACAGACCAAAATAGTTATTTTTCAGGAACAAATGTATAAAATGTTCTCAAGATGTTGAGTTATTAAATAAACACATGGAATGGCTGGTAAACCAAGACTGATACTAATAAATGTAATGTTTCACAGATATAAAGTGTTTGAAGCGTTTCACAATATTATGTTCAATATGACAAAGAGATGAAGTCAACATTCAATATTTTGGTTGAATACGCTCTTATCGAATGTTCTGGCCAACCTAAGAAATTACACCTGCATCCGACAGAGAAAGGGGAACAAAAGTTTTGAAAAAAATACCTTCCGAGTAATCAATCGGGGCCAAACAACAGCCCTCCATTGTTGCTATATTCATATTAAATTTAGTAAGGAACGTACTTTGTGAATGGAGGTTACTAGAAACCAGTTAAATAATTAGATGTTAAACGACATTAATATATAAAATCGACAGAGGAAGTGTTTAGAAAGATCATAAGTTGAAAAAAAGCTTTAAGAATATCAGAACAATTAAGGAATAGAATTTCAGGGAAATTTATTAAGAAACATTAATGATTGAGGACCAGTCAATGTGAAAAAATACAGTAGTCCTACGACAGAATGTTATTTATGAGCCTAATAAAAGTAAAACACTGGAGATTAACATTACAGTTAGATGATCTGAGGAAATATAAATTACACCATTACAAAATAGTGAAAGAGACATATATATATAACGTGAATTCCAAAAACATTAAAATTACAAAGTATAAAAACTCCCTAGTTGAACCTATGTGCACCTTCTATCACAGATAAATTATTTCTACTATAACTATTAATTTTTTCAACCTATAAGACTTAGGGAATTTTTATATCACTATTTTGTAATGGTGTAATTTATATTTCCTCAGATCATCTAACTGTAATGTTAATCTCCAGTGTTTTACTTTTATTAGGCTCTAAATAATATTCTGTTGTAGGACTACTGTATTTTTTCACATTGACTGGTCCTCAATCATTAATTTTTCTTAATAAATTTCCCTTAAATTCTATTCCTTAATTGTTCTGATATTCTTAAAGCTTTTTTTTCAACTTATGATCTTTCTAAACACTTCCTCTGTCGATTTTATATATTAATGTCCTTTAACATCTAATTATTTAACTGGTTTCTAGTAACCTCCATTCACAAATAACAGCCACTCAGTTAAAAAGATATAGTGACATCTCACTCAAAATACTTGTGAATGATTCTTTCAACTGTAAGCAGTGAATTAACATACAGTTGTTTTACTGTGTATCAGAACCCAAAATTACCCTACAAGATTGTAAACGTGAGCATGTTTTAAAAAACACGTTAATGTTGATATATGAGAGTTTTTAGTTTCCAGGTAATCCTGATATGAGAGTTTTCTAATCAAGATAAGACCCTGAGATTAGTTTGTCGTGATAAGAAAAGCAATATACATTCTTTACTCTAAAATCTAAATTTGTCTGCGACATCATAAAAAACAGATAGCAATTTATTTGTGTCTGGCATCCCATTACAATCTTCAGGTATACGTCAGGTATAGTTGATTTTGCCAGCTTTTGGAGCATATCTGTCAACTGTGTGTGTTAAAATACAGTCCAATTCTGTACTAATGGACATATCTGATATATAGAAAAAGTTATTAGAACTACTTTCATGTATTCATATGTGAAGTGAGCTGTAGCTTCCACTTTTGATAGAGATATAAAATAACAGAGTTAATAATATACTAAAATATTTATCAATGTCGACCACCAAAAATATATTTCTTCTAAAATGTGTTCCACAAGTCCGTTAATAAGAAAACTAAGATACAGATCTAACTTTCACGTTTGACAACGTAGGATCATACTACTTGGCGTATAAATACACGCACGTCACTAGTAATATTTACAAACCCCACACAGTTGGCGATGCCGTCAGTCCCGACTGGTGGTGCAGGTGACAACGAGGCTGGAGGTTTGAATCTTATATTGGTGTCCTAACCTCTCTAACCGGTTGAGACTGACACCTTTGTCCGCCTGCTAGTCTGTATGTATTGCTAACGACTCGAATGTGTCCATACACCAAATAGTTCAGTTTCCAACACGGGTACAGTTTGTCTACCTTAGCAATGTGAATGTGTCGATAGCTCGGGCATGTTCTAACAAGTGGAACAGAACAGCCCCTAGACATGGCTCTAGAGCTGACATACAAACTACAAACCTGATATTTTATCACAATATTTCAACAGCTTTCCAGGTTGGGTCATAAAACACCAGTTTCAATAACTCTTCAGCTTAAAACATTGAACAATAGTTTTATTAACTCGCCATGACCGAGATCAAGTGGTCTCGCCTATAAAAAGTAATCTGGCTGTTGTCTTCGTTGGGGGGCCATGTCCCGTGTGTCCTGAGGGGCTGCCTCAAAGATTGTAAAGTCAGATTCAAGGTTTTCGTTGAGTTCCAGTATGGCGGCGACGTTGCCGCAGCGATAGCAGTAGTTGGGAGCGGACCAGACCGTGAGCAAGGTTTCGTTGAAGTGCCACTTGTATCCTTCCATCACCAGCTGGTGAGCGCGACAGATCTTGTCTATGTTGTTTGTCGCGTTGAACTAGAGCACAAACAATAATAATAATAATCTTACTACCCATTCGGGGTATACGCTTTAAGTACTAATTACTCTAATGGATTAGGAAGTTGAATTAGAGGAAGTGAACCCACATTTGCGTGAAGGGAGAGTGGAAAAACATTTAGGAAAAACCACCCCCAGTTCACCCAACCGAGATTTGAACCTCGATCTCCCCGTCCTCAGCAGTCGAGCTTAACACGACAAGCGCGTTAGCCAACTACGCCACCGAGGCGGGTTTTGGTTTGAAATAGTTTTCTGTGGATGATTCATGGTGTCTACTAAACTTGACCAATGAAATCCCCGACCTTTTCCCTGATTTCCCCTGATCATTTCCTGAAACTCCCGACTAAAAAAGTTTGTAACATCCTTCTAACTCCCCCCCCCCCCATCCCCCTCTCTTCTCCACTCGGTTTTCTATTAATATTTTTTATGAATAATAATTAGTTTTAAAATTTGAATATTTTTTTTAAATTTGTATTAAAATTGTTTACNTGTAACATCCTTTTAACTCCCCCCCCCCCCATCCCCCTCTCTTCTCCACTCGGTTTTCTATTAATATTTTTTATGAATAATAATTAGTTTTAAAATTTGAATATTTTTTTTAAATTTGTATTAAAATTGTTTACTATTAGTTAAAAATATATTACACAGCTACAAACAAAAAAATGACATGATAATTTACTGATTTAATGATTATTGTATTTCATATTTTGAGTAAAATATCATTTTCCCGGATTTTTGTTGTGATTTACCAAATTCCCCACTGATTCTCGTTTTCCCTGATTTTTCCGGATGGTAGACACCCTGATGATTTTTTTACTGGTAAGTTAGGCTATATTTATAATAATAATAATAATAATAATAATAATAATAATAATATATAATGTTTATATTTGTTATAAAACAGATCTAACTTATTTTAGATGACGTTGAAAGTACCTGGGCAACCACGTCGGAGCCGAAGAGAAAACCAGCTCCTCTCGGGCTCACCCCCCAGCCCTGTGTGTCCTCCGGGTCAGACCAAAGAAGGTCACACATGGGCCCTTCATGGGGCACTTCTTGTTTCCTGTCAATGGCACGAATCTGGTCTAGGGTTTGTATCGAGGGGGAGAGACCCCCGTGGACGCAGAATATCTTTCCTTCGATAAGTGCCGACAGGCTCAAGTAGTCGAACACGTCCGTACAATACTTCCAGACCGTGATAGTGCCGTACTTGCGCAGACACTCGTCGTAAAATCCGTACACCTGCGTTATTTGTCTAGACTCGTGGTTGCCTCGAATTAGCGTAATGCGATCAGGATATCTCACCTATTACAAACAAAAGATAGTTAAAAGAGCTTCTATATACTTACCAAAGTTTGCAAATATACAAATATTTGATACATACTTATAGATATATAATAAAAGCATTTGAATTGAAAGACATGGCTCTATTTTCTAAGTAGGTTTTTATTTGTAGAACAAGCTTTTAGGGCTGTTTATGACAGGATGGTTATAATATTAACCAAACCAACCTAATCTTCAATTAATAGACGCATGTAGCTTTGTTTGTAAAAATAATATTTCTGTCGGTTATTACATAAGAATGGATAAAATGAAAGTGAACTAAATTATTTATATTTATATTTTGTGTCAAAAATTTAAAACCGGCTCCATCAGGTTAAATTCTTGTTTATAGGCCTATAAACGTGCAAAGTTTCAGCATAAACATGATGGAAAAAGAGGTACATCCCCGACCAGTGTTACTAATTTAGCAATATTGTTGCTAGACCTAGTGACTGATCTGGGGACTGGCCATTTTTCCTTAATTTCCTGTCAAGTTCATGTTCATGATTTGAAATTTTAATGGTGTAGAATTTTGATTTTTGAACTACTGCTCTGCAAGAACGCAAATGCATTGCTTTGGTCTACAGAAGAACTCTAGCTATCTATCTGGGGTCATACACAAATCACAATGACATCGTTCCAGATCCGGGGATCCCCTCGATCCAATGACGTAGCTTACATTCTGTTCAGAATAATGAATGCATTTTTGGTTTGGCGACAAATCTGACTGACAACTTTATTTTTTCGTTTAGCGACAATCTAGCGACTTCCTGGTACTAATCTAACTACAACACGTATATGATCATTGGCAACACTGTAACAAAAAGTGTGTCACAATATACTCCACACATTTTGCAAGATTCCAAAACACTGTGGTTCTAAAATGAAATCCAATACTCTACAAATTTTGTATTTTGAGTTGTTTTTCCTAACTATATCAACTTGCAGGGTCTAAAATATACCACCTTTGGGAAAAAAACACAAACAGCCGGGATTGTTAACACTTTTCTTGATTATGGACTCTATTAAATAAAAAATAAAAATTGTCATCAGTAGATACACCCATATGAAAATTCCATTTATAGCAAATCTTTATCAAAATAAAACAGTAGAGCTAGATATTTAAAATTTTTAAAGAACCCACTAAAATCACAGAAGAGCCAACTTCACTAAATAACAAAATGGCATCTAAAGTATTTTATACACCAGAGTCTGAACCTAAAACCTAACCTTACATGCACTAACAACATGTTTTCCCTGAAATATTGAGATCCCAAAATATTTTCCACTAAAATAATGTAGAACTAGCCTAATGACAAACACACCATCTTGATCCATGTTACTATGGGATTCATATTCTATTGTATTGCTCTTATTTAATTACTTCACTTAAAAATATTTTTATTCGTATTCAAATTGACAAATTTAGGTCAAGTTGGGTTGGGATGGTTTTCATTATCATTGTACATGATAACATCATTGAAATATATTAGTCGAGAAGTCCCCAGTTGTAATCCAGGTCCCTCAACTCTGGCACAACCTTTTTTCATGTGATTTAATTGAGTTTTATTCTAGTTTTAAAACTAAGCCAATTATAATTTAATAATTTTGTTACTAGGCTAATGTAATTAGTGTATTATTGTATGTATTGATAATAAACAACATGATATAATCTTACCAAGAAGAGATGCCAACACTCCTGAACACCCAATTTACATTCAAATCGTGAGTGGGTTTCCAAATGAGCAATTTATGTTAATTTTTATTTAAAATGGAATCTACCTCAACTTCCTAGCTTATTTTTTTAAAAATAAAATCTAAACTAAAGCTTTATATGAATGTTAATTAATTATAAACAAAAGTAATTTGAACTTGTCAAAGAATTATTATTATTATTAGCACCACGTCTTACTACCCGTTCGGGTTGTACGCACTTACGCTAATGTGTAACGGTAGGGTGATTGTGAAATGAAATGAAGGACCTACAGTTTAACGTGGAATCCGAACCACGGTGGAGGTCTGGCATTCCCCACATTCACAAGATGTCTTGTCAGAGGTGAAGGAAGGGTTTGGTAATCAGATAAATCTGTGCCGGGACCGAGGTTTGAACCCCGGCCGCCAGCACAGAAGTCAGACACCTTACCCCTGGACCACCAGGACAGAAGTCTGACACCTTACCCCTAGACCGCCAG
>CABFVX010003891.1:34302-47118 GCA_902151425.1 Timema shepardi | reverse complement strand
TCCTAAGCAACATCTTGTCAGGACGTAGCAACCAGTCCCCCGGTCCTAAGCAACATCTTGTCAGAACGTAGCAACCAGTCCCCCAATCCTAAGCAGCATCTTGTCAGAACGTAGCAACCAGTCCCCCAATCCTAAGCAACATCTTGTCAGGACGTAGCAACCAGTCCCCCAATCCTAAATTCCCCACCGCCGGTGTGGAACGTGAACAAAACCAATTTTACAATTATTTTGGTTCTAGTTTGTCCAATGCTGAGAATGAAACTGCCGGCCAAATAACAATGTGCTAATAGCTGTCATTTCTGTCTGCGCTTTGCGTCGTACTGCTCATTCGGACTATCAGCATTTAACTACACTTGAGGGTACGACTGAGGAGGGTAGAATTTGAAGACATGTGGCCACATTTTAGTAGGAGGAGGAAGTTGAAAAACATTTAGGGAAAATCACCCTCACTGCACCCGTCTAGGATTTGAGCCCCAAACTTCCCGTCACCGGTAAACCAAAGAAGATGAAATACAAACAGACACCTTTTAATTCGTGTGCCCATTGTTGTAGGTGACAAGATTGTTTGGATTGTATATGTAGTGTTCAACTTTATACAAGAAAATAAATGGCGCGACACATTCGTACAAACGTCCTCGTATAATGTATTAAAGCTTAGACCAATATTAAAAAAAAAAGTTTCCAGTAAACCACCCCAAAGTAAGTCTTCCTCAGTAAAATCAACCCGTCATATTATTAATCAAAATAAATATTCTTCGCGTATAGATCTTAACAGAAATGTTCAAAACATTTCATTGAAAATATCAAATGTTTAAAATAAATTATTTGTAAACTACCCTCAAATAATCTATGTTTATAAAATTAAAATATATTCTCATTTATCATGAAAAACAAATTCAAGACACTCATTTTGAGCTCAATATTGTGAAATATTTCAAACTTTCTAAAATTTGTCTTTAGTAAACTAACTTTTAGTTAATTTATTTTAGAAAAAACAACATACATATATTTATTCATTGTGTAACTTACAATAGTCATCAAATATCAATTTAGAACAAAATCTTCGACATTATTTACTCAAAAAATTTCAATTAAAAAAAAATCTGTCATCAGTAAACTACGGTACTATTTTTTAAAAAGAAAAATCAATACTTCTTTATAATGTAACAATATTAAGATATACCCATTTTAACCAAATCCCTTTTTTAAAATATCCAAACGTTTGAAAAACAGCAGCTATCAGTAAACTATCCTTAATTTGAGGGCTAGGGTCTCTGTAGCTATTGTCAGTGAAGTTAGACCACCAATGCACCCTGTCCTCTCTGCCTCCTTCCTCCGGTTTTCTTTGTACCTAAGACTCGCATTCAAAATGGTTCTCTTCTCCCTCACTCTTCTTAGGACTTCTTCATCTGTACACAGGCCCAGATTAACACTTTTGGGGGCCCTGTGCCCAGTAGAACTTGGGGCCTTTAGAAGTTAGTTCTACAATTAATGATTATGAGTCTTACGTATACATACATCATACATGGATAATTATATTTAGAGATTTTTTTTCCCAACAGTTTAGCAGTCATGGTGAGTACCGTGAGTTTTATTATTCACATATTAATTATTAATACTATAGAAACTATTAAACTATACAGTCTATTATATTCTAAGTGGATTATATTACTGTATATTAATAGCTAATAATATAATAATACTGGACATTATATAATCATAAATTGTTTCAGTGTGATTGAATTTTACGTAGTCCGCCGTCTGCAGATAAAATAGCAATGGTATTAATATAGTAGAAATATATATATTTTTATTTAAAACTCTTTATTTTGTGTGTTTTTCTCACGTCGCATTTAGTTAATCCTTCAATATGAATAATTTACAATTTTTCTCGGAAATTATTGTCAATAGAAAATCAATGTTTATTTTTTTTTGTCAAAATTCAATGGTACCGTCTGCAGATATGTAATATTTCCGGTTTTGTAAGCACGGCCTCTCAGACTCCACGTAATACCAGGCTACTAGCGCCCTTCGATAAGGGAATTTATAGATTAGTTTGGAATACATTTGATGAAAATACATAAACATATTGAAATATAATATTGTCACAAAATAAGTATGACAAGTCAAAGTGATTTATTTGCCAGGCTGGCGGAAGCCCCTAACTTCTGGGCCACTGTGCATGGCACACTTGGCACATGCCTTAATCCGGGACTGTCTGTACGTCTGATCTTCTCCAGCACCACAGTAGGAATAAAGTGATACTCACAGGACCGAGGTATCTCAGGGGTATAGCGGGGAAAGACATATATATTTCTTATAACCCCTTTAGCATGCATGCGGTTTTCAGGACAGTGGTATCTCCGAGGGTGTATAGGGGTAATTATCGATTGTATTTTTCTCGAAAGTGGGATGGTTCAGGGGGGAGGGTGTATGATGATGAATTTAGGAGGGTGCTCAGGAAGGGCACGCGCGTGTGTTTTTTTTCTATCTTTCTCTCTAAGAATATAGTCTTAACACAGGACCACGTGGTATCTCAGGGGGTGAGCGTGGGAAGTGTTAATCTTTTTTTCTTAAACCCCCATTAGCATGTATTCGGTTTTTTCAGGACGCTGGTATCTCCAGGGGGGTGTAGAGGGTTATCGATCGAGGAATGGCGGCGTGGAATGGTTCGGGGGGATGAATTGGGAGGGGCCGGCGACTCTCATACGTGGATGTGCTCAGAGGGGGGAGGGCGAGGGCACGGGTAATGAATACGCTCGAGGGGAGATATTCATCCACGCGTCATTGATCCTGGAGGTTGACAGATGTGTTTCTGAGCATTCATTGCCATCACGCAAGATTAAACAGGGCGTCATTGAAATTGTATGGGATAGTGTTGAGGACGTGTGTGGATGTTCTTTTTTTTTGTCTCGCACACACATGGTGCCTCCCTCCCTCTCAGACTTAATCATGTTGGTGAACGACTCCTTCCGATACGATTGTCATTGATCCTGGATGAAACCGGTAGGTAATAATCTTTAGAACGTGCGTGAATTTACGACGCACGCGTTATTAATCCTGGAGGTTAACAGATGGGTTCTGGGACTGTAATAATCTTAAAAGGATACCTCCTCCTTCCTCCGCTAAAAGAATGTATACATATAATCGTAGAGACGTTAGTTATGGCTGAATTTGTTCACATGGAGGTGCGACACTTGGACATCTGTGTGAGAAGATTTATGTCGTTTAAAAGTCATGATACTTCTCCCTGAGAAGGTTAAGATTTCCCATGTACACGATAATCTGACTCATTCAGAGTCGCACGCATAGTAGGGGAGGGAGGGCGTGGCTAGGAATCCTCTCGTTCTTATATATAAACCTAACCCCTCTAGGTGAAATCATCAGCTTCCATCTACAATCTAAAGTTTATCAATAACAATGTCTAGCGAATATGCGACCATATTGTTAAGCACAGTAGGATCTAGCTAGATCCTACCAAGAAAATTAACAGATTTAGAGGTCGGTCGCGGTTATCGCTTAACAAGAATAAAAGCGTTGAACACTCGCTTCGGTCAACGAGTCCTCACGGTTTTGGACGGGAAGTACAATTTGTGGCTGCCTAACCGTTTCTCGCTGCTTACTGACGCACAGGTAGAAGAAATTGCCAAGGCGGAGTTGCTGCTCGTATACAAGGGTATCTCCAAGCTTAGCAAGATGGCCATCTTGACCTTTGAAGGTAAGTGTACATTCAAATTTACTTGGCTATACACCGTGTGTGTGTGTGTGTGTGTGTGTGAAAGCGACCTTAGGTAATATTTTCTTTTATCGTTTTACCGCTCTTAATTTACAGCCAAATTATTCAAAAAACCTATTCTTTATTTTTTTAATAGCCTTATATTGTTACCAGTCTTAATTATTTAAAAGAGTTATAACATAAACGAGCTTAGTGTTATGAAGCTTTAAGATATAAACTTCTCTACAATATTTGAATTGATTGCTTGCTTATATTAAATATCATATCTTTATGATCTGGTATCTGTAAACTAGCTACGCGCTCCTTATTTTATAGCTATTTCGGAGTTACTCGATGAGATCCTAGAGCAAGCCGTGCAGAAATGAAGGGATTAATGCATGGAGGGGTAGTTTTTAGATGCCTGCAGAGCATAGCGCGACCTGAGAACCATGTAGGAGCCTCTAGAAAAACGAGCTCACCTCTCATCTCCTATCATCGTAACCCGGCAGACTAACGGGAATAAGGTGTATACCCTGAATTAAGCTCTAATGAGCAACTGTTAATTAAATAACTGTGAGATAATATCGCTCGACGTGATGGAGAGGTATTGAATGCTTACACAGAACATATACCTCGACAGATTAAGACCTCGAGCGTACTAATACTGGGACAGGACGATATATAAGCACAGAACCAAAGACTTATGACCCTGTCGCTAAACCTAGGTATAGGATTTACACAGTTTAGACTTTACATGGAACCGCTGGGACTCTCTATCAAACTTATAACGCATAAAGACGTACTCTATTACCAATAAACTACCCTATAAAGATCATGTACAGTTTGTCGTTGCGTGTGGGGATATTTACGCAAAGACGGTAAAATAAACAGTAGCAAATAACTCTATAAAGGTAAATTGCAGCCTCATATGCGAGTTTAGGCATCCAACTGAAGGTAGAGTTGAAAAAGGTTATTTCATCTCAACGCCATGTGATATATTTTTTCCAGCAATCTTGCAGGAGATATAAGAAAATAACGTGATTTCTCACTTTTTGCTCAGATTGAGGCCTTCGTCTCTAGAGACTCGGGATGGATATATGACGGCACGTTGGAAATGAGAATCAATATTTCGAAAAACTCAGATTTCTCGATCGGAGCTCGGGTTAAAATCCCTGAAATAATAGCCAAACGTAGAGCGTTGATAAAGGTACAAGCTAAAGAAGGGCTTTGCTTCCCCGTATCTGTATTGACGTGCCTCTTTGAACCTATGGATAAACCGCAAAGTTTGTCGTTGTATCCTAAATTTTGAGACGTGCTGAAACTTGATGGAACCCGCTCCCGTTCGAAAAGAGATATATCGAACGCTTCGAAAGACTTAACGATATATCCGTTAATGTGTATAGTGCAAAACACGATGGAAGTGACACTTATATTGACACTGACGACAACTCTAAAACACTAATGATTGTTCCTGTACACGTCAGTGCTAAAGAACGCGCCACACATGTCCATTTATTAATGATAAGAGTGCATGGAACGGAAACTTATCATTTCAGCGGAATCAAAAATCTTTCTCGGTTAATAAACCCGCAACTAACTTTAATATCCAAGAGAGGACGTAGGTACTTTTGCGATCGATGTCTGACCTTTTTTCTAACCGAAAACAAACTTGCAAAGCATAAAGATACGTGCATAAAATTTGGTGCTGTAAGGAGTACATTCCCTCAAGAAGAGGATAAATTCCTCACGTTCTCACAGTATAACTAGCAAGAGAAAACAGGATTGATCATATATGCGGACCTGGAGAGGTTACTCGTGCCTATAGAAACGTGCGATCCTGATACGAAATGTTCTTATATTGAGAACGTACAGCGTCATGTCGTTTATTCTGTAGATATGTACACTAAATGTAATTTTGACGATAGTCTCTCAGAGTGTCACTGCTTCACGGGAGGTGATTGTACAGATCAATTCGTCGAGGCGCGCGTAGATACGACAAAGTGCGTAATAGACTAGTATAGTAGTATCGTTTCGATGTCGGCTTTAACACCCGCTCAAAGAGATGCCTATAATGCAACCTCTCATTGCCATATATGTGAAAAGCCTTACGAGAAAGATGATATTCGCGTTATGGATCATTGTCACTTGACGGGACTTTATCGTGGGAGTAGTCATGCGGAATGCAATAATAATTACAAGAACCCGGACCATCTGAGCGTAGTAATCCATAACGCACGTTGCTACTTTTTCTTTCTTGAATCGCTTGTTGTGTAACATTACATTATATTAGTTACACTAGGACCCGATTCATGCTGATATTTACGCATAACTCTCTGTAATTCATACTACCCGCTCCAATTATACCGACAGTAATAGAATCCCTAAAATAGTAATCTTCTCTATTGTAGTTCACGTATTTTGGTATAACATAATATACAACTCTGAACAATAATATTACTTCTACATAATCAATGTATACATAATAAAACTGTTCATGTACTTATCGATTGAATCTTCTGAAAATAGCAACCACCAAGACTGGCCTACACCTATCATCCTAAATTGACGAGTGGGCCGAGCGAGCTACGATGTTCCAACAAGAAGAAGTCCACTCCATCCTGTTCAACTAACACGTAATGGGCCGGCCAGTATTGGACACGAATAGAGAATGATTATTCACCTATTCACCTGGCCTCTGATGGTAGAGAGATGAACTACTTTCAAAACATCAGGGGATTGAAAAACTGTTTTGGAAGTAGGATGGAGCCATGACAACAAATGGTCTACGTGATCATCCAAAGCTTCGAGTAGGCGTATTGACGTCACCGACCGTGTGTTCAATTATCCCACCTTGATTCTATTGCGACGGAACCCACTATATATTGTGATGTGCGTGTATGCTAAAACCCAAGAGTAGCGATCAGAGGTTGTTTAGGTAGGATTCCACCTTTGTTCTTTGGGCGAGTAGTAGTATAACTCCGTTTATTAGCACCCCGTTGACGATGGTGACCTTTCTTCTTCAGACCTGATCCCATCTTGACTTTAGCTTTCATGGTGTTGGCAACATCCCTCGTGGCAGCTTTCTCATTCAGCTTCGAGTCATGTGTGAGTAATCTTTTCCACGCTTTCTCGGTAAGTTTACGATCTACGGTATGACGTCCCGCAAGATCTTTCACCTTGGAGCAGGCGATATCGTGTTCCTTACAGTAACGATCTAACTCGTTTATTCCGGGATCACCTCGTTTCAATCGTTTTTCCAACTTGGTTCCTGGTCCGCATTACTGGTATCTATGTATTTGCACCTTGAACGGCAGATTATTGATTATCTTACCCAGCAATCCTCCTCCCATTATTCGCTTCATGACACGTACTGATTCGTATTTATATAGGCGCGTAAATTATATAGTCAAACTAGTTGACGTGCGGCTCAATAAACAGACAGACTCTTTAACTATACGCAACAACGCTCACGATGTGGGTAGAGATTTACTTCAGAGACACGGTACGCTGTTACCTGATACTATCCGTTGTATCATCTGCGGACCTTCAAATTGCGGTAAAACCAATGCTATGATCAGTCGGTTGGAGGAAACTAGCGGTCTACGCTTCAAGAACATGTACGTTTACTCTAAATCATTATACCAGCCCAAGTATCAAAGTTTATTAAAGGTTCTTTCTCTCGTCGAAGGCATGGGTTATTTCACTTATTCTGGCAACGCGGAAATTATCCCACCGTTCGAGGCCAAACCCGACTCTGTATTCATTTTTGACGACATCGCTTGCAATAAACAGTTTAACATACAGGCTTATTTCAGTATGGGGAGACATAAGGCTATAGACTCTTTCTATCTTTGTCAGACATACTCGCAAGATACCCGTATTGTATTCAACGAGAGTGATGGCACAGTACTTCTTAACAATATGAGGGCGCCATATACCTAAGGGCTATTAGAATTACTCTTCAGAATAGCACCCACGCATTATACTAAGGAGTATCTGAAAGTATGCAAGTGCATGCTCGAATAAACGAACGCGCATCGGGTGAGAAACGACCCGTACGCACGTATCAAGATGCGCGCAGGATCAAATTATTCGTTAATCATCAAACCTATGTTCGAGGAGGAGATCGAGGGTGACGGTTTATACAGGATGGAAACAGGAAGAGGGGTCGTTTATACCTATTGAGATGATCTCAACGAATTGGTCGATCGATTACGACTCTTACACGCATTTACCGAGGCCGGACATTACACTCACGAGAACGAGATCGTTTCTATAATTGAAGAATTGCGTTAAGTCGGAATCATCGTATATAGACATTCGTCTCATCCGTATTTTATCATTATCATGTCTACCATCAAGTGGGAGATTGCGCGTGAACTTCATCGTCCTGCAAGATGGCGGTTTCCCCGAAGACATGTTTGCGGATGAGGGTTGAACGAACTACTTCACGCCAATCTGGTGGAGATGATACTTTACTCCAGATCAAATAAGGGACTTAAGTACCTTCTCACTGTCATCGATGTGTATTTTAAAAGAGCTTGAGCTACACCTGTCAAAACTAAGACGGGAAAGAATGTCAGCGCTGCAATGGCTTTCCTCCTCGACAAGGTGACTGACAAAGGCTTACCTCCTGTACGCCATCTCCAAATGGATAATGGAACCGAGTTTTACAACGCAGAGTTTAAAACATTCATGGAAAGAAAGAGGATCAATCATTATTCCACATTCAGCAACTTCAAGGCTAACGCCGTGGGACGATTTAATCGTATCCTCAAGAACATGATGTGGAGGAGGTTCACGGGTAAAGGATCGTACCTATGGATCGATATGATCGATTCGTTACTGGACGAATACAACCGGACGATACACTCGACCATAAAGATGAAGCCTATACACGTCATGGATGACAGACTTTTACATACAGTCTCTAAACACCTCAAGATCTCAGATTCTACACATAACATGTTTAAAATAAGTGATATAGTTCGTATCAGTAAGTTTAAGGACGTTTTCGAAAAGGATTATACCACGAACTGGTCGACTGAACTCTTTAAAATACGTAACTTCGTCGAGACTATTCCCAGGACCTTTCTACTCGAAGATATGAAAGGTAGGCTTATCACAGAAGGATTCTACGATAAGGAGCTCAGAAAGACTCTGTTTGCGGATGTTTACCTTGTAGAGAAGATCATCAGACGTTCCGGAGATAGAGTATAAGTCAAATGGTTAGGGTTTGACTCGACGCACAGTTCGTGGATTGATGCGAAGGATATAGTGTAGAATGGGAGGGATAATCATTCCTCTGACAGGGTTTTCCCCCTCCCCTCTATACTGAGCGTATAAAGGCGAGCACGAGCAGAGAAAAGCATCACATTCAATATGTTTAGACAAATGGGTCACCGCCTGTAGGACATGAGCGATATTAAGATCTCGAATGGCAGCTTAGAATACTAAATCGCGGAGGTTGAAATGGGCTACATCGAAAGCTACGATTCCTCTATACACTGGCTCGGCCGTCATAATCCTGGTATGTGGGAAGCAAGTCAGTCGAAAGAAAGCTGTTCTACATCATGTACCGTCTACAATCTCAAGGAAGGGGACCAACCAGAAATTCTCTAGGAGGAAGACGCTTTGTGCACGGTGTTGGACCAGATCGAGCGCTACAACGTTCGTCAACTAGAAGGAGATGAAGAGGTTAGTGAAGCGGAGGACGAGCCGAACATCATCGCGCTTGACTATGTAGGAAGGGTCCGTCGTCCAGGTAAAAACTTTGGTGTGAGGTATAGGCTTCGCTTTAACGCTTCACAACGAGGTCTGATATATCTAGGCGATGACACGTACGAGCTATTCAAGTGGTGAAGTGTGCTTGCAGACTCTACATCTGAATCCTTCTTTGGCGCGAGCTATATCTAGACGATGACGGTGAAGTGTATGTGTTGACTGAAAGACTATATATTTTGAGAGAGAACGAGATTTTTTAAATCATTGTAAGGAATATATGTATGTGTCTTTGTAATCTTAAGAAGGCATGCATTAAAAACACAAGCTGTACTATTTATTTAACCTTTATTCCAAAGTTCACTGTCCCATTAAGAAAGATGAGACAGAGAGAGAGAGAGAAAGAAAGGCAATACTTAAGAGTTAGGAGGGTATCCTTTTAAGAGTATATCTCAAAAGATAGAGATTTTGTAATAACTACTGTACGGAAGATATGTACCTATGTAATGTTATAATCTTAAGAATATACGCATAGAAAAAAGAAGCTATAATATTTAACCTTAGTACCTAAGTTAATGATCCCGGTAAGAAATATGAAAGAGAGAGAAATACAATACTTGAAAGGAACTTATTAAATGTGTGCAACTTTTTATGATCAGAGACGTATGGGGGCAGGGGTATCCTTAACCCTCCCCTCCCCCCCAATCCCACCTGAGAAAATCCGCGCGCGAGTCGCCGGCCCCTCCAAATTCATCCCCCCGAACCATCCCACGCCACCATCCCTCGATCGATAACCTCTAACACACACACACACCTGGAAATACCACGGTCCTTAAAACCATAAACATGCTAAAATGGGGGGAGAGGGGGGATAGGGAAAAAATATTAACACTTCCCGCGCTTCATCCCTGAGATACCAGGGTCCTGTGCTAAGACTATATTCTGTGAGAGAAGGAGATTTTATAATCTTAAAAAAAATATACGCATTAAAATCAAACTAAACTATTTAACCTTAGTTCATAAGTTCATGACCCTGCGTAAGAAATATGAAAGAGAGAGAGAAAGACAATACTTGGAAGAAGCTTATTAAATGTCTCCATCCTTTTAAGATCACAGAGGTAGAAGGGGGATATACTTGAAAAATGAAAAAGAAACACGCACGCCCTTCTTGTGCACCCTCCAAAATTCATCATCACACACCCTCCCCCGTGAACCAGTCCACCCTCGAGAAGCACGATCGATAATTATCCCTATAGACCCCCGGAGATACCACTGTCCTGAAAACCGCATGCATGCTAAAGGGATTATAAGAAAAATATATATACGTATTTCCACGCTATACCCCTCTTACCCCTGAGATCCCAAAGTCCTGTGAGTATCACTTTATTCTGACTCACCACATTTCAAAGCTCTCCAAGTATTTCTTTTCCAGCCCCCTGAAAGTCCAAGTTTCTGCTCAATGCAGCGCGATGCTCCAAACTTAAGGCATTTAATCAGTTTCTCCCTCAGTTCCAAACCCAACTAGCTGGTCGTTAGTAATGCTTCTTGTTGAAAGATTATTTGGCCATGGCGATCGTCAACCTAATTTCCTTGGTGCAGTAATCATCCTTTGTAAACAGACTTCCAAGGTAGGCCCTACTTGAAATATTCAATGCTTTCAAACTTTTAGTTTCCTATTTTGGTTTTCAGTGACTCTTAATTTTTAAAAATTCCAATCACTTTTGACTTCTCAATGTTGATCTTTATGCCATATCTTCTCCATGTCTCCACCAGCTGGTTCATCATTATTTGCAACTCTTCTTCATTTTTGGCTCTACTTATTTTACTGTGTTGAAGACACGTCCTCCGATCCTGAAATCATCACATCCTTCCAGTGCTTCTGTGACCAGCCATCCATACAAGTTGAACATACTGAGTGACAAACAGCATTCCTGCCTAAATCCTCTTACTATCTCTACGCTGTTGGTATCTCCACAATTCAGCCTCAAATTCACTCGCTGTCCGAGTTACAGGTTTGGAAACAGCCTTCTGGACCGCCAGCATTCCAATTTCCCTATAACATCTAAATATAAAGTTTGAAAATATCCAACAAACCTATTTATATTCGTGGCCAGGTACAGACATGCATACAGACCCCCATGGAGACAGGCAGAATAATTGTAAAATCCCCTCTTTTGGATTCGGATGTACCTATAATGTAAACATTCTTTATAATACTGAGGCCAAATACTTTCCCGATTACAATAGCCTACTTTTTCTTGATGTTGTAACGATACTGATTTGGACCATTCTCATATATTTAAAAAGTCATGGATGAAGTGCATTTTTATTTAAAGTATAGTTTGTAAAATATCCTTTCAATACTTCATCCATGGAGAATCATGCGCTTTCCAGAAATAATGTCAAAGGATTGCACAATTAAAACTTATTTTCTCTTTAAAAAGTGAACTCAGCAGTATTTACCCAAAAAGCAAGTGACGATAGCTCCCTCTACCCAATAGGAAGTTAGCCTTCATCACACCTGTCGCCAGGACTATTCCGATTTGTTGGTTCTGACACTGGCCACGAGCGGTCCAAGGGGCAAGGGGTAGGTCATATATAAGCTGCCTGTGCGTATGAACACACAGAGAGAGCCAATACTAATTAACAGTGCCGGTAGCATAATATATCAGTAGCAGTAATTCACAGTGCCACTTACTGAAATCCGGCAAAGATGTATCTGATTACCAAACCCTTCCTTCACCTCTGAAAAGACATCTTGTGAATGTGGGGAACGCCAGGCCTCCACCGTGGTTCGGATTCCACGTTAAACTGTAGGTCCTCCATTCCATCTCACAATCACCCTACCATTACACATTAGCGTAAGTGCGTATAACCCGAACGGGTAGTAAGACGAGGTGCTAATAATAATAATAATAATAATATAATCATATATTAATTACATTAAGAGGATAGGAATGATGAAGATAGAATTTTACGGTAAATGTAGCCGCATTTGCCTGGAGGAAGATACTCAAACTATTACCTTCGTGTCACCGTTGTAACAGACAAGACGAGACCGATGCCTTTCCCCCCTTGTCCCTCCCCCCTGCCACGTGGATATTGTTTAACAGGGTGTATACCAGTCACGAAAGTTAAATGAGGCTTTGGTCAAGAAGGTCAATAAAATTAGATTTCCGGTAATGAATATTTGTGAGCCAAGTTCAGATAAGAATAGTTTTTTTTTCTTCTTCAGATTAATCAAATTTACAATAGCACCGTGGCTTCTTTGGTGCTGACTGACGGCTCATAGCTGACTTCTGACAGTCAACATTTAGGTATATACAGTAGCCCCATGGCTTCTTTGGTGCTGACTGACGGCTCATAGCTGACTTCTGACA
>CABFVX010003891.1:0-25083 GCA_902151425.1 Timema shepardi | reverse complement strand
GGGGGGGGGGGGGAGGTAAGATCTCGGGTATATTTAGGTAATCTCACAACTGCCCAAGTACATGAAACCAGTATTTTACGTACATCAAGTTGGCCCACCACTTTCTTAAAATGAATTGAAATGTATAAAGTCCTTTGTGCTACGTTTGTGCTCATAGGTGCCCGAAGCTCAGCGTTTGTGCTATTAAATTACTCAAATTATAACGATTTTAATGTGGCGGGCCAACTTGATCTCAAGCTGACCCACTACATTTTTTAAAACATCCTATCTTGATTTTGATAACGACAGTTCTTTGTGCTCTATTTGTGCTAATACGTACCCAAAGTTCAGCTTTTGTGCTATTAAATTAAGCCCGCGGTAACGATTTTAACGTGGCGGGCCAGCTTGATGTTCAAGCTGGCCCGCCAAATTTTCGAAATCCAAATTCTCTAATGCCACTCGTTAGTGATCAATTTGTGCTCATACGTGCCAGAAATTCAGCATTTGTGCTATTAAATTATGCCCGTGGCAACGATTTTAATGTGGTGGGCTAGCTTGATGTTCAAGTTGGCCCAACACATTTTCAAAATACAAATTTTCTTACACCATTAGTTAGTGCCGCGTTTGTGCTTATATTTGCCCAATATTCAGCTTTTGTGCCATCAAATTACGCTTGTTACAACGATTATAAATCTGTTGTCCACTGTTGTTGGGTGACGTCAGAAGGGACGGATTGCTTGGTAGCATGTACTGAGTGGAAAATAGCGTATTCGTCCATTGGAGCGAAGCGGGAAGTCTAATACTGAACAAATGGAGCACAATTGACCGTGTATATTTTAACTATTTTGTAGAATGAGGCGACTAACAAGCCAAGAATAAAATTTACGAAGAAAATATTTTATCTCTTTAAAATTGTAATGATATTGATTTGTATTAATCTAAGTTATGTAAAAAGTCATGGATGAAGGTAAATTTTCTTTAAAGTAATATAGGTAGAGTATCCTTTTAAGATTCATCCATGAACAAACACACGTTTCTCAGAAACGATGTGTAAAGGATTTCACCCCTAAAATATATGTTTTATACCATCTTTCTTGTTAAAATATCTACTGCGTCAATTCTTGTTAAAAGGAACAACTTCATAGTATTTGGCAGAAGACGCCATTTCTCTATACCAATAAGAAGCTAGCCTTCACAAAACCTGTCGCAGGACACTTTCTATTGGTTAGTTTTTACACTTTTGAAAAGGGGAGAGAAATGCGAGGGGTGGGTCATATATAAACCACTGTACGTATGTTGAAGGCAGCTCCGGATCTCCGGTACAAAACATCTACACCGAGATCTCGCTCACGCACAAGCCAGTCACAGTCTAACATAGTATAAAATAAGTTACATCAATATCACAAGTGTGCAGTGATAAGAAACATTTAATTAAAATATGTACAAGTCATTTACTGGTGTAATATAAATAAACCGTGTGTGAAATAACAGCCATCAACATTTCTCTTTCTTTAATTAAATTAATATACCGATTTAATTAGTGCTCGAACACGGGGCTATAGACAGCTGATTAAACGGTATTTTTTCCGTACAGTGATGATAAGCGCTCGATCACGGAGCTTAAGACAACCTATAAAACATCACAGCATTCAAATATCCGGGAATTAATCCGTTGTGTATCAATCGACGCCCGAAGCGGGGTGATTGATCACATAGTACTACGATCGACGCCCAAAAGCGGCGCGATAAAACGATAGTATTACAATTGACGCCAAAAGCGTGGCGTGACAATTCCGATAGTGTTACAAAATGTTATTGTATCTTAGCCTTGGGTTGATTTATCTCGTCGTCACTGTATAAACAATATCATAATCTACAGTACTAATAGACGTTTTTAATTTTAAAATTAACTTTCAGATTAATTTATATTGAATTAAATATTAAAATTTAGTTTATATGCTTAAGCGCGCCCTTATTGCGATTTTAGTAATCCACTTTATTCCACAACGATGACCAAGTGGTCTTAAACATTGGAATAACACTTACTCTGGTTGCTATTGATACAAATGTTAGGACTCAAATTTTTTTTTAAGGATATGAAAATTATTTTTCTGAGTGCCCTCAGGACCCGGATTTTGATGACACGTTAGTTTTTGATACATCATAAACAATTTTAATACGTAGGCCTACTGTACAACCACTAAGCCAAAAAGGTTTATCTCGGGGCAACGCCGGGTACTTCAGCTGGTAATGTGTAAATTTCACTTTTAAACATTCATAGGCCTACGGAAAAAACTTATTTCGCGTACAAAGAACAAGATTTATGACAACTGAGTTAAACAAGACAGTTAATATTTTTATAGATGCCATTATTTCCATCAATGAGAGTCTGGAACTTTGGGTGGTTTTTCTGTTTGTAAACTATAGCATTACCTTTCTAAACAATATATTGTTATTTTTATATTTTGCTTTAAAGACATAGTACTGTATACAGTGCGTGCTCACATTATTTTAAAGTAAGTAAGTTAGTTGTAATCTAGTTTTAAAAAGGAAGGGAAAGAACTGATATATTTTTTGTTTAAAGTGCCACTATCAACTCTGTCACGTTGCATGCACAAAACTCTGTGATTTACTCGTATATAAGATTCACTTAATCATCAGTTGGAGCTAATGAAGGGGATAAAAAGCAAGTCGATTGTATCTATAGTTTCAGTCCTTCCTTCTTTATATTATTAGCTACACCACTGAATGCCAATCAATATTATCTTCATTTATGTTCTTATTTTACTGCTTGTTGAACATCTAATAATTTTAAGAATAATTTTAATTATATTTGATTATCCATTACAGTGACTTGATCAATTCTTATTAAATGTCATTTAAAAGTCCTAGTTTCACAGCAAAAAAGTTAATATTCGTGCACATACGAGCACAAACGAAACACAAACGAAACACAAACAAATGGTAAAACATAATGTTGTTACATTGATGTTTTGTAATGTGGTGAGTCAACTTGAACTCTAGTCTTCCCTATACCATAGGCCTAACCCGTAGAAAACATAAGTTGGCCCACCACATTAAATGTTCTCTAGATTGCCTAATTTTAGAGCACAAATGTTCTTTTTCGGTCACATATGAGCACAAACGTAGCACAATGGAGTGACGTAACTCGAATTTTGTTATGTTGTGTTTTTCAATATATGGCGGGCTAGCTTGAGCTCAAGTTAGCCTTCCCGCTTCGCCCCAACGTACCCGGACGCACAAGCTCTCTTCCCCTCAGTATGGTACCAGGCAATCCACCCCGCAACAATGACCAGCAGACTTACAATCGTTGTAACAAGCGTCGTTTGATGGAACAAAAGCTGAATTTCGGGCACATATGAACACAAACGCAGCACTAACGAATGGCATTAGAGAATTTGAATTTCGAAAATTTGGTGGGCCATCTTGAACATCAAGCTGGCCCTACACATTAAAATCATTGCCATGGACTTAATTTCATAGCACAAAAGCTGAACTTTGGGTACATATTAGCACAAATAGAGCACAAAGGACTGTATAAATTTCAATTCATTTGGAGAAAGTGGCGGGCCAACTTGATGTACGTGTTGTAGACCAATATCTTCTTAGTTTTTGTATTTCTGACTTGCTCCACCTTTTTATTGCTTTTTTGTGCATAGTGAGCGAATCAAAGACAATATTTTTCATACTTTGTGACAGAGGGTGGGGAATTCTTACTTTAAACAAAAAATGTTCAGGTTTTTAAAGAATGTGAGAGAGCTACTATTAAAAAAATATCGAAGCTTTATAAAAGAAAAAATGGAAATCTTCGCAAAAAGAAATCTAAAATGAACCAAGAACTAATTATTGATTGCAAAGATAAAATATCTATTTTTAAAAGTTGTATGTGTTCATGTGGAGAATATGGTTTCCATAAAGGCGTCAATCCACGATCCTAGTGTAAATAAGTCTTGTGTTGTCCTGCCATAACGAAATGTGCGTATTTTTTTTAGGGACCATCCGGAACAATTGATTTAAATAATAAAATTTATTTTTTAAAGGTTTTTAGGGGGAAAGGACGGTAAGGCAGCTTCATGGAAGTCTAAAGTAAACATATCATTTGTGAGCGTATCAAAACGGAAAAAAACTGATTTTTTTTGCGTAACAATCCGGAACTAACAAAGAAAAAACTATTGTAATCATAAAAAAAAATTAAAAGGGGGGAAGTGTAACAAGTTACAAGTTGACGTTATATCAAATGGGTCAACACTCACCGACACCCGTGATGAGCTACAACACAAACTCTAACACCAAAGCATGAGCTCTAACCTAAACTCTCCAACTGGCACAACTGACTGAGCGGATCCTTCAACTGACTGCCTGCTCGGGACTCGATCCGCGGCCGGCCGGAAACGATTGAGGTTCCACGCGGCCAGACGAAGCTATCACTTCCGCCGCTAGGACAANGCATCTACTGACACATTTATTTCATTTAACTAAGCGCAAATTTATGTACTTCATGTATTCAATCAAATTAATGAACGATGACAAAATGCCACATTTCCTTGTATGGGTGTAGGAGAGAAAGAGAGACCCGGGAGTTTCCTTCTCTCTTACACAACGGTATGCAGACGAAAGCTCGAAAATTTCAGCCACAGGTGTCTCACCGGTTATATTATAGATATCAATCGCATAAGTGTTTAAATTATTGTTTGGGACTTATAAATATTTAAACTTAGAATTATGAAATGTTGTGCGCAGGTCAATGCGCTTGCGTTCTTTCTCTTTGTACGAGGTTTAATTTATTCTAATTGTACTATTTCGTTTTGTTATACATACATAATGTATATTTAATTTCATGTATATATTTTCGGTCACGCTTTGGCATACTCGGTGTCTCGGGCTTACCACCCGTCCTTTCTAGTTCGCATATTGAGTGTATGTGGGATTATTTAGTTATCTATTTAACTGAGAGCGCAGGGCACTTAGGTGTTAGAGTTGAGGCTTGGCCTAACGTCTTATTTTATCTATTGTTTCGGTTCAACGTTATGTTGATTTCTTTAGATCTAAAGGCGCGTAAATGTTTATCTTTTTATTGCCTAAATTTAGATGTTTGCTAATAGTTGCAATGTAGTATTGTTGCTTGCACTTAATGCTATAACCGAAGGAACCATAGATTTCCATGATGGCGATTAATATTACTGTTGAACTGACAACCAGCATATAACTATATGTTTCCCTTTTTTATTTTCAGATATTGTAATGTCAATTAATTCCTTTATCTCAGTAGAGTTATTTAAATCTGAGAGGAGAAGCGCTTCACGCCATATTGTTATATTTTGCTCTAATTATGTATCTACTTTCTATTTTTGTCCTAAATAAAACAAACTATGTTTATGATTGTTAATCTTCTTGTCTGGTTTTCCCATCACACTTCCAATAATGTTAGTTTATTGTTACAAGAGGTTTACAAAAGTTAGCGCCCTTCATGATGCTCTCACCAACTCAAGGTTAGCACCCTTCACACTACTCTCACCAACTCAAGGTAAGCACCCTTCACACTACTCTCACCAACTCAAGGTAAGCACCCTTCAGAAGCCCGTACCAAAGTACTGATCGCGAGTTGACTGACTACCAAGGCCACGATATAATGAATCGGCCCTGTTTGAATGTGTTTAAAAAATGGATTGTTTTATCAGAACTAAGCCGGGCTTGAAATAATTTTTTGTAGCTATCCTTTACTCTTGAGTATATATTTTAAGGTTAAATGATGCTAAAATGTAGGGTGAATGTTTAATTATTAGGCTTACGTATTGTGGTAGGACTATTAACGACCTTAGTATCCAATAATAACCAGAGTTACTAATACTACATAAATAGTAAAATGAATAATAGCCTGATGGCTTGGAAATGTATAACAAGACAGTGTAGAAACACTGTCCAGTGATGTAAAGTAAGTGATAGTGAAGGAAGCCAACATGAAAGGAGAGTTAGGTTAGGTCCAGATATAAACAAACACACTTCTCTATTTCTTCGACTATTTCACTATATTACACTTCACACATTGGAAGCTGTGTCTCTTCTAATGATAAAGGAACATCTCTGAACATTCAAACAATGTGTGAAGTGTAATATAGTGAAATAGTTGAAGAAGAGAAGACATGAAAAGAGAAGTGTGTTGTTCTATCTAGGCCTACCCTAACCTTCCTTCACTATCACTTACTTTACATCACTGGACAGTGTTTCTACACTGTCTTGTTATACGCACTACTGTATAAATATATTAATGCATAAAGTGTTATTTGATGTATAGTCTGGGGGGCGGTGAAACTGGGACTAGGAGGCGGGAAGTGGGGGGTGAGTCCAAGAGGGGCATTGCCTCAGCTGAAAAGAAATAATTGTCCCCTGTAATAAATTGGTCACCGTTTGGACTGATTTCACTATACTCCGATATTAAAACACAAGGAGCTGAAATATTTATGGTTTTACGTCAAAATAAATATTAAAAACAAGTTACAACTGTATAAAGTTTGGCTAAAATTACTATATTTATTTCAAAACTATAAACATGTACACTAGGTTAATAATATTAGTTTTCCAAGCTCTTTATTTTGACCAAAAGCCAATCAGCGGTCGAGTGACTCAGAATCAATTCAAAATTTTTAAGGTCCTTGGTTTGCGTCCCATTTGAATGCAAACTGTCGAGAATGGTGTTTTTCTTTAAAACTTTTAAATGAATATTCTTTCTGAATTTTGATGATTTTTCTTTGTAAAAATACAGGAAGATATTTTGAGAACTGTTGTTATTCGAATGATATTTATAGTCTCGCCATTAATGGCTTAGAGAAGAATACAAATTTCAAAAAATGTCTATCCATCTCTCTACTAAAAACTTCCAAATGATAAAAATTTTCGATTTTTTTTTTAAAAGTGGGAACCAGTCTAAATGGCTTATGAGGGCATCCGAATTTACAAAAAAAAATCTGGGTGAGAGTTTCCGAACCCCATTTTGGCTTGTAGGTCACATATAAAGCTTTTTTTGTTAACTTTCCCTTTTCACAAATATGGTTGTACCCCATGTAACGTAAAAATAAAGAATACATTTTAATTTTGGACGAAAAAAATGTTTGTATCTTATTATCCTCCTCTCGTTACCATGTCATTATTATATTTGATGACAATTAAAAGAACAAAAAAAAGTACTACCCATGAAAAATAAATCTCCGTTAAATAGCTTTAAGAGTAGTTTATAGTTCAAAATGTTATACGGTATGGACCCACAAACCCTTCTCAGTCGAACCCCCCACCCCTCTCCCACTTCCAAAGAGCTCCCGGAGTCCCTGCCACTAAAGCGTGTTGAATCAAAGTCAACATTTTAAGACAAGGATATACACATTAGAGGTTCCCAGATAATTTCCAGCTGGGAAACAATACAGAAATAACAACCTTCAATAGATGTATACCTAGGTACATTCCTTGAGGAATCCGCTGAGGCACGGCCTTGTACGTGAGTGACAGCTCGCCCAATCCATCCTCGTGTAAGTTTATCTCTTTATCTGTATTGTTGTGTAAGTCTCTCATAACGTAGAGACACGCGTCTCTCAGTAGCTCTCCGCCAGACCACGGCTCTCTCAGTAGCTCTCCGCCAGACCACAGATCATCACTTCTAAGGTAAGCCAGAGTGACAAGCGCCATACCTTAGCTCAGTTGGTAGTGTCTCGTCGCACGCGTCGGGAGCCCCGTGTTCGGATACTGACCGGTCCAACGTGGGTCTTAATAACTGTCCTCGATACTCTTAGTTAATAATGGCGTAAGTGGCAGATATATGCTTATTTTTATTATCTAGTGAAGGCTTATGTCCCTTTTGACTAGCTAGTGGTGGATTTATGATCCTATTGACCATATAATGGAGACTTACGTGCACTCAATTTTTCCTGAAAAGTATCAGTCTTACCTTGGTGGATTACACTATGGTCCTTCCTATCTTATAAGCTACGGTACACCATAGCGGAGCCATGTAAGGTAAGCATGTCACTTTTCAGGGTAAACGGAGTGTACGTCTTGAACCTCTTATATGACCTAGGTCCCTTTTGAACACCTAGTGTCATTTCTTCATCTGATTCTTCTATTACAATTAATGTCACTCCCCCCAACAAGGTGAGTCAAATGGCACATCAACATGTCCAAACGAATCGTACATTTTAAAATGTGATAATATTAGGCCTATACATATTGTGAATAAAATTAAAACAATACTTGGTGGCGTTCCCTCTCAACTTCTTTCAGATTAGGCTTGCTCAATACCACACAATCTTTGATTAAACCATCAAGATAATAATTATGTATACTATTGACTTTATATAGATATATACTATCTTTGGATATAATGATTTATTATCTTGTGCAACTATTTATTATCATCGGAACCGCAGAGTTTTATCATTTTTTATATGAACTGAATGTAATCAAAATAGAGAGAGAGACCCAGACACGTGCTCCGGGCATTGCTACTACCTACCTCGGTTGCCTGCATATTCACACTCATGAGGAAGGTATAGGGGGAAAACATCCGTGGTCCACTCAGCCAAGATTCGAACCTAGACATCTCAGTCCCCGGCAATCCCGTATCTCGCAAATTTGACGCCGTAGACCATGTGACTACCGGTGTGCGTTGGAAGCTGTGTTTAACGTAATAGCACGTAATTTCCTTTGTCTTTGTAAGAAGCGCCTGTTTCCCGACTCTGCTTTTATGTACAATTGATCGAGCAAGGTGATGTTCTATTTTAACTCGACCATTTGGCATTTCGTCTGTATGCAGGTCTCGGACTTATGTGGTTGGCGCCCTAGACATAGATTTCTCCAACGCCTCCCCCCCTACCCCACTTGTAATTTGTATAAGATTGTTTAACTATTAGTAGCTAAGTTTTATAATTGAAAAATGCACACTAATTTGCTAACCTTTCTGTTATTTAGATTATGTATTACTAGACGCTATATTTAAGGCCATAGTAAATACAAACAATATACCGTATTTTGTTTGTTTTATACGTTTTTTAACATCACTATATACATTTACATAAACACATACATACAATAGAAAAAACACCAAATACCAGCCCCGCAGGGCTCTCGTAAGCTGAGCGTTACAGGACATTGTGAACACTTAGAAGTAGTCGATGAGGTTGGAATTGATGTAAAAAAGCTTCTATTTTCGACACTTTTCTTAATAGTTCAACTATACCGTTGTGTTTTTATCAGCACGCTTTTTTAACTCGGAACCACTTATTTCCTACTCACATTTAAAGACTAAAACTTGTAAACGAGTCACTTAAAACACACATAGAATCATTGAAAAGAGGTTATGTATGAAACACGACAGCGAGCTTGGGAATGAAATGTCAACATTGAGGATGAAATGCCAAGGCATGCAGACGAGAGGTAGAGTAACTAGGGGTTTGTTTGCAAATTACAACACTAGAATGCGTGGATGACAAGCAATCGATTGAGATTTACGCATTTTTACAAGCAGAATAAACACAACAAAAATAATAGTGTAATTTTGTCACTTTTTAATTCTTGTGTAAATAAAATAAATATTTTTCCTCTTAAAAATATGGTCCTTTCGTGCGCCCTGGGTATTTGCCCAGTATGCCCAATTATAAACCGAGGCCTGTCTGTATGTCTGTCATCCCGGGTGTTTTTTACACGATAATTTTCAAATATGTCAACCAATTTTTAACGAACAAGCATACTCTTTACACCTAGGCCGATCGAGTCCACGGGAGTAGAAAACCAATTTTTCTAGGTGGAGTCCATTAGAAAATTCTACTATAGATTTAGCCAATAAAAGTTTTTATGAGTATATATGGACCTCCTAGGGAATGGGGTTACAAGGAAATCCAAGGTGGGGGGGGGGTGTCACCCAACCCTTTCAACACCCTTGTCGGAACAACTTATGTTCAGGGTTTTTCAACCTGGATTTTCCGTTTAAAGAACGCAGCAACTCAAAATCTGTCTGTTTGTTCCGTGGTAAGTGCCAAATGTGTGGATCAATTTCAACAGAATTTGACAGAGATGTTCTTTAAACTTAGGACGAACGATGTGAATACATCAGTGGCGTATGGTGGGCTCGGGAGCTGGGCAAGCAGCCCTGATTTTTTTTTACATTAAACTCTTGGGAGCAAAATGTAAGTTAAAATAAACAATAAATCTTGAACTAACTTTAAGATTACCATATTAGAAGGAGAGAAAAAAATAAAATAAAAATAAACTTAAATCTATGGATTAATACTTACTATAAAAATTACTGAAAGTAAGTTTCGGAAGATTAAGTGTTGTTTTTAAGAGTCTCACCTTTAAAAGCAAAGTCTTGAAAATTTTAAGAAAGAATTCACTTATAATTTACACACTCCACGTTACCCACACACATTTTGAAAATATAAATTTATATTAATTTAAAATAAACAATATGATAGATAAAATAAAAAATAAAACTTTAATAAAATAAATAATTACTATGGTGAGTACAAGACCCGCCAGTAAACACCACTAGCGTGTAATTGACACTGCGCATGCTCCAACATCTAGGGATGTATCGATACTGTACCCATTAGAAGTATCGGGGGAAAATATCGATATCGTACTAGTATCGATAACAGTAAGTATCGGTAACGAAATTTAATCTGGAAAAAATATTTTTTTGTCTAGTATTAATAATCTCTCACCCGCTTCGGTGTCCACGTGGTCTAACGCGCTAATCTCGTGTTGGACTAGACTGCCAAATACAGGGAGATCGAGGTTCGATTCCGGTCGGGTGCACTGAGGGTGGTTTTTGCCTAAATGGCTTTCCAATCTCCCAATACACAAATGTGGGTGCATTTAACCGAAATTAATCCTTCCTAATCCCTCAACCATTAGTGTAATTAGTACATGGGCGTTTAAACTGAACGGGTAGAAAGACTTTGTGTTACAAAAAAGTCTCAACTTTTACATCATCATTGTATTTTCATTTTTATTTAAACACTGGAAATTATAATGGTTTTATTATTATTATTAGTATCAACACCGCGTCTTACTACCTGTTCGGGTTGTACGCTTAAGTACTAATTACGCTAATGAGTTAGAAATGGGACTGGTTGAATTTAGAGGAGATTAATCCGCATTCGCGTGGAGGTAGAGTGGAAAACTATTTAGGGAAAAAAACCTCAGTTCACCCAACGGAATTGGAACCTCGATCTCCTCGTCCTCGGCAGTCTAGCTCAACACGAAACTAGCGCGTTAGCTAAATACACCACCGAGGTGGCGGGTTCCAACTTCTTAAAAAAAACTTTTATATTTTACTTTTGGGAGGTGCAATTTTTTAAACTACATTCGTCATTTATGTGCTCTATCAAGTTAGCTTATTAGCTATTGACAGACAATAGAAGAATGGACACCACCATGACGCCACCATGACTCATCTGCCTTGTCTTCTTGGAGCACCTTGAGTAGACTGAGTACATTGTGATCCTACAAAATCTTCTTTTGTTCAGTTCGTTATGAATGATGACCTTGCTTATTGATAAAGGAAGGGGGTGTTACTTGTGTCAACCAGTCAGGAGGCTGTATTGATAAACAAAGATGAAAGAACAGCTGTTAACTACGATAAGCTAAAAGAGATTGAGGGTGGTATGCGAGAATGTTAGTGAACGCTTAGTGAGCCGATAGTGTGGTCCCGAGTATATTATTATTATTATTATTATTATTATTATTATTATTATTAGCACCGCGTCTTACTACCCGTTCGGGCTATACGCACTTACGCTAATGTGTAATGGTAGGTTGATTGTGAGGTGAAATGGAGGACCTACAGTTTAACGTGGAATCAGAACCACGGTGGAGGCCTGGCATTCCCCACATTCACAAGATATCTTGTCAGAGGTGAAGTGAACCCCGGCCACCAGCATAGAAGTCTGACACCTTACCCCTAGACCGCCAGGTCACCGAGTATATTATCGCTCCGCCTTTTAACCTATGATGACGCAAGCAAAGGTTTATCGGTTAATAGCTCACCTCAAATGATTGGAATCTTTAACTAAAAGCAATCAATCGAGTACCTGGGGCATAGTTTTTAGATGTTGACATATGTCGCGAGACTGACGTCTTAAACCACGTTAACCACGGCTATTTTATATGAATATAATGTACTATTAAATATTGTATTCACTTTTTTCTAACTTCATCATCAAAGAAAAATATCAACTACAAATACAAGGTGAAATTATAAGAAATATTTCAACTTGAAATCCAAAGAGAAATCTTAAGACTAGTAACAATACGAACCTGGAGTATTATGTAAGAATATTTTTGGGCATTTTTTACCCCATCCCTTTGTAAGCAACCACCCCTACTCCGTCCCACCCGTCATTCTTACGTTATATGTCGTCATTTTTCGTAATTTGTTCATAGGAATAGCCATTATTTTGCATGCAAATGATAAAATGCTGGTATTTATTAAGGTAGAGCTGTAAATTAATGGTGTGAAATAATTAACAATAAGCACTGTTGAGACCACAATACAACACAATGTGGTCTCACGCCAGGTAGAGGTTGCATGGACCAGATATTGGCATTGCAACAAGTGATTGACAAATGTGTGACAGACAGGAAGGAAGTGTAAGATCAGGTGATCAGGAGTATGTTATGGAATGTTCCCAGAGAGTATGGTGTGGATGCAATGCAGTTATGGCGGTGTATAATGAAAGGGAAGAGTGTGTTAGGGTGGATGGAGCTCTAAGCGAAGGGCTTGACATTGAACATGGTTGAAAGTTAAGACTTACGAATTTATAACTGTATAACGGTAATTCACAAGCTTTGTTTTATAACCCTGTGTCTTAAGTTATTTTCATGCTTCTTTAATTTTGTTTGCAGTTCCATGAGTATGGTACCATAGTACCGATACATGTCAGAATAACGTAATCCAGCCTCTTTCCAGCGCTGGATAACACAAAGCGTAATGGGACAAGGAAACAGATAAGACTTAGATTATTACACATCAATTAATTTCTTTATTAATTGTGTTTGGCAGATGTTAACCTTAAAATTTTACTATTTATTTTACAACAGAGTTTAACTTAAACCATAGCTTTGTACCATACTATATTGTATATTTTAAAGTTTTGTAACAACGTGTCAACATATATTTCGGACTTATCATCAACTCGTGTATGGTCAGGTTGATGCTGCATCATTAATTGTATATAAATGTTCATATCTGAGAATATGTTTTTTCACCATAAGTAAATTCTAACTATACATTTTAACTTGTAATCTCACTTAATCATCTACCAATTTAGCAACTGTTAAATCTATAAATTTACTTATATAGTGTGCACGTGGTTGGCGTACAAATGGAGAATGTGAATGTGAGAGAGATGTTTAATGCAGATGAAGCTTTATTAATGGCTGAGAATGAGATTAACTTGCAGAGTGCATTAAAAAGTTTCAATGTGGCGACAGGCAGACTGGATCTTTTTACAACTGTCTCCAAAACTAAGGTAATAGTTTTTGATAGTATGTATCAGAAGATGATTGTCAGTTTAGTAAAAAAAAATGTAAAACTCTTAGAACAAATTAACGATTTTGTGTATCTGTGCAGAAAGTTCTGATCCGTGTGGTACTATCGGACATTACAATAGAAGTGTGCGCTCTCATATTGGTTCTTGTAGAGATTATCCTCGTTCTGAACAGGCTCTTAAAACTGTAATAACAGAAAAAGGAAACATAGATAAATATAAGAGATGATGAAACAGCCAGATGTGGGGTAGATGATGAGAGCGGATAGAACTAGATGATCAGGCCATGTGCCCAAGATGAGACCAGAATGTAGCCCAAGGATAGCACTCGAAGGCATTCCCGAAACCCCCAGACCACCTGGGCGTCCCAGAACCAGGTGGAAAGATGGCATCACTAAGGATATGAAGGAATTAGGGGCAGAAGAAGCTTGTAAAGAAGTGACCCAGGCTAGAACAATATGGAGGAGACTTATGAGGTCAGTGCGGAGTATCCAAGACCTGTGATCGCTGTTGAGAAAAGGGCAGAATGTTATGTTAAAATGGAAGGATAGATGGGGAAATCTACAGACGGGTGAACGCATCTCGGAGAGTAGTTGGATGAACGTGGACTATTGCAAGGAATGAAGTAGTATCGAAAGAGACAAGATGGCGGTATTTAAAAGTGTGCTAACACCAACATTGTGGTATGGATCTGAAGCGTGGTTTTGTCAGGAGAAACACGAGCGCAAGGTGAATGCGATTGGAATGAGTTATCTAAGAAATGTTGGTAGAGAAGCTCGTTTGAAAAGAGTTGGTAATCATTGGGTGCTGAAAGGGTGTGGTTTGAAAGGGAATCCAACAGGTCAATGTGAAACAAGTGTGAGTTTGGGCATGTTGAAAATATGAGTGTGGTTCGAATGACAAAGTAAATATTGAGGGTAGAGTGTGTGGCTCAAAAGAAAGGTGTAAGAGTAGATAAGGTTAGACGTGGCTAAATGGGAGACAATTGTGTAATAAATGGAAGCATTAAGAGTTTTAAGAATAAATTACCACACATGACTCGGTGTATGGATGTTGTTGAAGCGAAGGGAGTACTCAAGGATAGGGAAGTGTGGAGAGAGTTAGTGAGGATGGATTATATGCGGAGTTTCTTGCCTACCCTTTAAGGGAACGGCCTGATTATGTATGTATTTAGTATGTATGTATGTATGTAGATATGTATGTATGCATGTATGTGTGTATTTTTTTTTTATTGGAGGAGGAAAAATCTTTCAAAGACACCGCTCATTTGAAAGTGTGATAGTCGGTAGTGTGGGATTTCCACCCACTAAAAAACCTCCTCTCTTCTTTCCCCGCACGTAATTGCTGGGAAGTACTGGTAGATAGAATTTTTTTTTTAGTCTTTATTAATTTACACGCAGCATATTTGCAAATGATGGTGGTGCAGTCATATTGGTGTTTGCTCTAAGATAACAACATCGTTAACTATATTACACCATCAGAATGAGTGACTTACGTCAAGGCTGAGTTCATTTTTTAAGTGTTACAATGTGAAAGGTTTGTATTAGTTACGATAATATTGCGGCAGAGAGTATTAGCTCAATATAGTAAGTAATTAATAAGCTGTTTGTGCACTTTATTTTTAATGAACACCCAGCCATACATACAGTAGCCCCATGACTTCTTTGGTGCTGACTGACAGCTCACAGCTCACTTCTGACAGTCAACATTTAGGTATATACCTAAATTTTGACTGTCAAAAGTGACAGCTGCTAAACACATGTGTTTGCAGATCAAATGGTTCGGCGTAGGGATACATAGTTTGGTCTGGTAACTTTTCAAAGCTGTCAGTCAGCACCAAAGAAGCCATGGGGCTACTTTAGCAGTGTCTAACAACACGTGGACGTTGGTGAGTAAGGGAGAGGTTATTTGGTCCATGGCTGGAGTATGCGATGTTATTGGTCGCCTTGATCTTATCTTGGTTACAGTCCACGTTCCACTGCCATGTGCTATCATTGGTCTGATAACATATTGGTATATTCTGGATCTGGTTTTGTTCGATAACAGTTTTGATTTGATCATTGAGTGAAGCGCATCTAAACATTTAGTACCGGTTTTAATTCTTGTTAAAGATCATTGTGTTGGTTGAGGTTCACTCCTAGGTAGCACTCCTAGGCACTATCCAATTTTTCAAACCTGAGGTTATTTATTTGTATGTGTTGCGTATTGGGGTTCTCTTTCTTCCAATTGTTATACATTTAGTTTTGTTCTCGTTCAATGGAAGCCCAAATTTTCCAGCTCCGAGTTTTGTTTGTTTTTACCAATATGTATCATATCATCCGCAAAAAGCTACAATGTTAACTTTTCTTCCTATATTGACTGCAGTGTTTGCGTTTAATATTTTGTGTAAGGTTTTGTCAAGGGCTATGTTGAACACTATTGGGGATATTATGTCCCTTTGTCTAACTCCTGATTCGACTTGGAATTACTCTGATAATGTATTTCCTGTCCTCACTATACATTCAGAGTTATTCACACACGACTGAGATAACCGGATTAGTTTATTTGGTATTCTATATTCCTACATTGTCCGCCCCAAATTCCTCTTATTTTAAATTTGTATTCAATAGTTGTACTGGCATTATAAACTCATAAACAGACAAATACACTAAAACATAATTTACAACAAAGTACAAGTTATCTATATATACAAATTACAAGAGAATACACCCGACTTTGACCAAAAATCTCGAGAAAAGGAAAAATAGAGTATTTCAAAATAAGTTTAAATTAGAATAGGATAAAATACAATTAAAAATAAATAATTTAAGAACCGGTGAGAACCTTTATGAACCTAAATATATATGGATTCCAATTCCACCTCCGGTTTTTAAGCAGTTTATTTTTTTGGGTTCTTGTTCCTTAAATACAACTGTCCATTTCTGTTATCCGTTCAGGCAAGAAGGTAGAATTTGGAGTAAAAGTACCCGCGTTTCTGTAGAGGGGTTAGTGGGAAACCCCCTCAGTATTCCCGGCCAGGAATCATACTCTGACTTCATCACCGGCAAACTATTTTCGACGGGTGTGATGCCTTAGTTTAATATTTTACTAGGAAGGGTCTTATTCAACGTCTATGTAAGTTACTAGATCTACTTTAAAGTATTCATGCTCTAGTTCATATGCTCTGCAGATGTCACTTTAGGAGATATTTTTAACACCTATAAAATAGCACTATTAAAAGTTGTAAAATGTTATCAATGTTGACCGCTAAAAATGTTTGTATTTTCTTAAGAGTCCTTTCCACCATAATCCTACTAAACGTATCTTTCATAGTATGCAATCAAATCTGTCAGTAATACGAGCTTAGCAGGAAACCAAGTAACAAAAAACTTGTTAATAAAAATTAAAATACACTTTATATTGACACACAAACAATCTTCATTGACTGTTTTTATTGGGGCTCTTAACTTAATACGTACTTTTTGACAAACTTACTATACCAACATACAACTTAAAAACTAACTTAGCTCTAAATTAGAAACAATTGACCGTAAACTTATAAATTGTTAAAGGAGAAGCCCCAATTTCACCAATGAAACAATTTTAGTCCATAACGGAAATTAAATCTGAGTGCCTTACTCATTAAACATACACGCTTCAGAATGGGTTAGGTTTTTTTTGACCCCTCATCTTACTACTCACCCAGGCTATCTACCTTTAACTATACAAATGAGTTAGTTAGCCTATGAGGAAGGTAGAATTTAGAGCTAATGTACACTCCGTTGTGGTTGTAAAGAGGCAAATTGCTGGATCAAACCTTGCGGTATACTATACGTCATGCACGATTGAAAAGCAGATTGCATAACTTACGACCAAGGCTGGAGTTAAATATATATATTTAGCGCCGCATCTTACTACCCGTTTGGGCTATACGCTTTAAGTACTAATTACTCTAATGGATTAGGAATTGGGAAGGTTGAATTAGAGGAAGTGAGCCCGCATTTACGTGGAGGGAGAGTGGAAAACCATTTAGGAAAAACCACCCTCAGTTCACCCGACCGAGATTCGAACCTCGATCTCCCCATCCTCAGCAGTCGAGCTCAACACGACAAGCGCGTTAGCCAACTACGCCACCGAGGCGGGTTCTGGAGTTAAAGAAGGCCTTAATTACATACATTATTTATTGACCGCCGAGAACAGGGATTGCGGAGAGGTTATGTATTGTTATGCATTTTGCGATATCCAAATGGTTTGATTTTAGTTACAAGAATAATCTTATACTTTGTATATAATATATATATATATATATTATACATAATAAACATAATTTCATATGCAATTTATTATTTTTTAAATATATTATATATTTAATATTTTACTATCATATAAATTAAATCTTTATTATATATGATATATTTAACTGTCGTAGGTAATCTAGAGCATGCAAGGATGACGTAAGCCAAAGAACACATAGTGTCAATTGTTCTGCGTCAGCAGTTACGTACTCGTACCAGATCATGTTTTCAAAAACATAGATTGATTATAATTCTCCTTACTAAATCACTATGAATATAACTAATAGATTGTTTTGCCTATTAGTATAATATAGAGTATTGACAAAATTAGTGACTTAAGGGAAACACCCTTTTTTGTATAAAACATCGAGTTTTAGACCTTTTCAGGAGAGGGTCCGGAGAAGGACGCCAGTTGTTAGGGGGCTACTTCGAGTGCTTTACGTACTCCGCTACCAAGTTACAGCAACTTGCGAGGAGAACATCCTACACCTTGAGTCTCTGTTCAGTGTTGAGTTTGGAGGAGGACGCCCTAAACCAACGTAGGTGAAGTTGCCCCCCCCACCCCCCACACACACACTTTTAAAAATTCAAGTTTTTACGATCGTAATCGTTTGTTCCGGATTGTTCTGCAGAAAGTTTCGTTAATTCCACAATTGGTCTTGCGCAAATGGGACGTGGTGAGGGGAAAGAAGAGTGGTAAACTGCTCACAATAGCCAGACACGTGACCGCTATTTTTTTTACTCCTTGAACTGTACTACGTCACTGGCTGTCCTACATATCGCAAGGATATAAGTGGATACTAATTATCAGATATACGAACCCCCGCTTAACGAACACTTCCAAATACTAGGTGATGGAACTGAAGTGTACACAATTTTCATGGAGGTAGAAAGTAAATTCACAACATAATACTATCTAAAGCGTCAGGCCCTCGATGCATAACAACTAATATGATTATGACGGTAGATAGACACGTCAGGGTTTCGAAACCCGGTATTAACTCCGTGTCATGATGTTTTGCCGGGAGATCGGATTCCAGTAAGGTGATTCCCGATCTTGCTCTCCATGCAAATGCGGGCTCACTTCCTTGTCCTTACCCCCTTAGAGTAGTTTTCATTGTTTCAAAATAAAAGTAATTATGTTGTTACCAAACCTATGTCAAATATAATCCTTTGAGTTGGAGACCCCTAACTGACCAAAGAAGGTGGCAGCCAGTGGACCAGAACTCGAACCCCCTGCAGTTTAGTATACTGATAGAGTGCTGTCTTAGACATGGGGAGTAGTTTTTCACTATCCCACTAAGCAAATGTGGGTTCAAATTTCCCAATTCCTAATCCGTTAGCGTAATTAGTACTTAAGCGCGTAACCCGAACGGGTAATAAGACGTGGTGCTGAAATGTGTCAAGTCCGTGTGATATATAAATAATATGTGCGCCATATCACCTTTAAGTTTCCATTTTAGAAACAGGTTATGGGAAGCTAGGGGTTTGACCCCGCAGAAAGTTATTTTCAGGCTAAATTTTCATAAATTGTTTTCCACCTTCAACTCTGGAAAATTGAGATAAATTCCCTTAGTAAATCTAACTTAATCCGCCTTAATTATTTCTTGTTTTAAATATCAGTCATGTAGAACGATGGGAGGCTGTGCGTGTATTGTAAACGGACATTATAAATCTTAATAAATATTCAGAGTAAGCTAAACAAATCCATGTCATAGTATTCAAATTAAAAATAAATATTATAGATTTATTCATCAGCATCGAGCGTATTTAGGGAGGTTTTTCTAATAGAATTTCCACTCTCCCTCCTCGCAAAATGTGGGCGCACTTCCTCTAATTTTGGCTTACGGCTTAAGTGGCTAATTTGTTTTGTGTTAATGTTATTTATTATATCAAAAAAATATAGTTTCGAGCATTAAATAATATTTAAAATTGTATTTAATAAAACGGTTGTTACTAAAATAATTTACCTCAGTTCCGTAATTGACTGACGTGCTTGTTTCGTGCGAAGCCAGACGGTCGCGGACGGAAAAGTTCGAGGTTCGAAACTTGGTCGGGTAAACTAGGGGTGTTTTCCGCTCTCCCTCTACGCAAATGCTGGCTCACTTCCTCTAAATTCAAACTTACCCATTATCAATCCGTTAGCGTAATTAGTAATTAATCGTTTACACACGTATATGCTGACAGTAGTCATCAAACAAAACAAACATTGGTAGGCTTTTGTCGGGAGGACACCCCCCATCCCTCCAGCGCCTGCTCGATATTAGTTTCCAGTTTGGTTCGTAACAGTCGACATTTTTTTTAAACACGTGTTAATAATGATAAATATAATAGCGTACTGTTATTTTTGCTATTCAAAATTAAACTCTTATATTGTGTGTTCGTTAATGGGTGCAGTTCAGAAAATAATTATTTAATATACAACCAAATCTATAAAGGAATAAGAGCATCACCGGGTACCACGTGTTAGCCAAATAAATGATGACGGGTGGGAGGGGGGTCGGCGTTCGAATCCCTGTCGTGCGTGTGTACTGAGCTCGGTTTCCTCACTAATCCTCCACGGGTTATGTCCCAGACGGGTAGTAAGAAGTGGTAGCCTTAATTCTTTCTTGTGTTAAATATTAGACATGTAGAAAGATGGGAGGCTGTGTGTGTATTGTAAACGGACATTATAAATTTTAATAAATATTTAGGGCAAGCTAAACAATTCCACACCATATTGTTCTCTCGGGTTTGGCGGCTACAGGCCATGAAGCACCCGGCAAAAGATATTGAGGTTCGAATCTGTGTTGGGGGATTTGAATATCTGCCAGGGTGTACTGTTGGTAGTTCTCGCTTAATGGTTTCCCACTCTTCCTCCGCGTAAACGCTGGAACATTTCTTTACTTCCCTCCACGCAAATGTTGATTCAACCTTCCCAATTCCTAATCCTGTTGGACTCGCAGTTCTGCTTCTTCTTTCAACTTGTTGTAATATTTGGTTTGGTTGAAGTGTACATAGGGAAGAGCCAGCCTCGTAAAGCTTGTTAACTCTCAAAAACGAGTGCAAAGTGATAGATACCCGCCTCTGTGACTGGCTAACGTGCCAGATTCGTGTTGAGCTAGACTACGGAGGAAGGGGGAGATTGAGGTTAGAAGCTCTGTCGGGAGTACTCAGGGAGATAGTTTGAGACCATACCTGCACTTGGAATGTTTTGTTTATGATTTCACCCTCTCATAGTTAAATAAGTACAGTAACACTAATAATGTATACATCTGTGATCGTGGGGCTACAAGTCGTCAGGCCCGCATTAGATTAAATTGACGGGGGAATAAGAGTAGTAAAGCCCAACCCAGTAGTAATAAAACGTCGTGGAAAATCAACTGTTTATACGTAGATTCCAATTTTTATACAAAGAGACTTTTAGAAAATACAAACCTTTCTCAGCCAACATTTATAAAATAATACTACAGAATCGGTGTTATTTTATAGGTACTAATATGTTGCTGCAGATCACTTGTCTTGGCGTATGAATACGTGAAATTAGATCTAGTGGCTTTTCTAATTGTTAATATGAAAATAGGGCTGTAGTTCGGTGAGACAGTGCTAAACTGTCATGTTCATATCTAGGATTCTGTTCGAATCTCGGTGGGGTGCAGTAGGAATAAATCTCGATATTGAGATTTTTGATCTTGTTTTCTCTCTTTCGTGCCGGGCCGTCCGTCTTGGCTATCCGCATATTTTTATTATTGGAACATGAATCTATAGTAATGAAATAAAGTGCTTGTCTGTGTGCTATGCCCAGCCAAAACTACAGCACGTTTAAATATGAAATTTTTAACATAGGTGTACGTGAGGGGGTCCAAATGCACCTCGAAGCAAGATTTTTTAAATTTTTAATTAGGCTATTTCTTAACACAATACCAGAGTGGGTCACAGGCAACACCGTGTGGGATTGCTAGTTATTAATAATTTAAAAGGTAAGTGTGCCCTCATTGGCGTGAAGGTAGATTATGAAACCATCAATTCATCCGACCATATTTGAAACCCATCACTGGCAAAAAAAAAGGTCCTTGTGTAGCAATCTACCGTCATAATGCATTTTATACATTAATCGATGGTCGCATAGTCTAAGGCGTTACTAGATGGCCGATGATCGATGTTTGAAGCAAATGCAGGTACACATTCTACCTGGGCTAGAAAATAGTGGGGGTGCAGGAAGTATGGCTGTTCTAACAGACATCAGCTGTGCTAAAGATATCGAGGTTATAATCCCGGTGTGCGCACCATCTAAATTTGTATACTTGCATCGATGGTCGCATGGCCTAAGATGTCACTAGACGTCCGATGACAGAGTGATCGACGTTTGATTTATCACTACAATCAAATGCACGTACACATTCTACCTGGTATAGAAAAATCTGGTCGATCAGCAAAGCCCCTTCGAAAATAGTGGTGGTGCAGGAAGTACGGCCGTTCTAACAGATATTAGCTGTGCTTAAGATATCGAGGTTCAAATCCTGGTGTGCACACCGTCTAAATGTTGGGCTCATATAATTCTGACGGAAGCAGAAATTGAATCCCCAGTGGTGTAAACTGTAGGTATTTTCCCTCCGGAACATTTTCTTAATCATCTCTACCGCACATTTTGCCAGAAAGGGTACGTGTCACTCATATAGTTATGGCAAGGGGAGGTCGTGGGCTCGAATCTTGATCAGATGAACTGGGGTGGTTTTCTACTCTCTTTCACTCAACGTAAACTCTGGAACATTTATACCTTTCTCCTCTGGTCCATGACGGATACTTACATCCACGCATGTCGACGGACGATACCAAAAAACCAACAACCAATTTTAATATACTTTTTTGTGGTGGGGAAAAGCGGCTCCTAAATGAGGATTCCGAGACCTCTGATTGTGCATAACTAGAGCTGTGTCAATGCTCTATAGTTGCGACATTAACGGGATAAACCCATTGCCACATATTGGATTGGGACATTGCGATGACGATACTGGGAAAACCCATTACCACATAAGGGGTTGCGACACATACCTCTAAGGAGGGGAAGTGAAAGGGGTCTCAAGGTAGGGGAACCATTTATCACTCCACCCCAAACGGTCATCTGGAGAAGTTCGTGCTGTTTGTTCCAGGAAGTGAAAGGCCATCCAAAAGAGTGAGAGAGCAATTAGTGTAACTTAGTTTGTTCTTTGCCGTGGTGATGTAAGGAAGGTGGAGAGTGAAGGAAAAGTGAAAGGGACCTTACGGCCGTGATACGCTGTCAGCTGCTCAGCGGTCACACTCTATGCTCTGTGCTGGCCAGAGAGGATGTTCACAAGCGATACCACCCAGCGCTGTGGACCGCATGCCAAACAATAAATAAATAACTCCAACTCCCAATCCTAACCAGACATAAAAAATCAATGAGCATAAATAAAAAAACAATGAATACAAATAAAAAGCAATGAACACAAATAATAAACAAATGAGCATCAATAAAAATAAAATGCCAGTAAATAAATAAAAAAACTCCAACGCCTCGTTTCAATCCTAACCAGACATAAAAAAAAGCAATGAGTACAAATAAAAAAGCAAGGAGTACAAATAAAAAAGCAATGAGCATACATAAAATAATAATAATTTAGCACCGCGTCTAACTACCCGTTCGGGTTACACGCTTTAAGTACTAATTACGCTAATAGATTAGGATTTGGGAAGGTTGAATTAGAGGAAGTGAATCCGCATTTGCGTGGAGGGAAAGTGGAAAACCATTAAGGAAAAACCACCCCCAGTTCACCCGACCAAGATTCGAACCTCGATCTCCCCGTCCTCAGCAGTTGAGCTCAACACAACAAGCGCGTTAGCCAACTACGCCACCGAGGCGGGTGGCATACATAAAAAACAAATATAAAAGCAATGAGCATAAATAAAGAACAAATATAAACGCAATTAGCATACATAAAAACACATAAAAAAGCAATGAGCATACATAAAAAACTAATAAAAAGCTATGAGTATACATTAAAAACCAATAAAACAAGAAAATACAAGTACTAACATGTTTGGAACAAGAACCAACATGTCTAGAAAGGGGGTCAAGTGTGGGGGGGATCAGGAGGAGAAGAAGGGGGTCAGGAGGAGGGGAGGGGGAATCCAACAGCCAATCAGAGAGTGAGGGGCGTGGTCACGTGACCAGTTTTAAGCCAATATAAAAAGTATACTGGTAAATCACCCCAGCTTCTAAAGCGTTATCATGACTACAACAAATATAATTTAATTCAATCGAATTTACTGCAATATGAATATTTTATATTTTTTACCAGTATAAACTACATAATATTTGCTTTGTAATAAATACTACTTAATTAATTCGACCTCACTGGACTTGGGCTAAAATACTTGAGAAGGTTGAATTTAAAGGAAGTGAACCCGCATTTTTCGTAGAGGGAGGAAACCATTTAGGAAAACCACCGCTAGTTCACCCGACCGAGATTCAAATCTCGATCTCCCGGCTTAACTCAAAACTAGCGCCTTAACCAACTACGCCACCGAGACGGGTTATGTTCAATATTAACTTGTTAGCTTTAGTATCGACTAAACAAAATTCGTCATAGGTTTCTTTTTGGATTGAATTAGAGAGGAGTTTTTGTGAATGACTGCTAAGGTGACCTGGTGGTCTAGGAGTAAGGTGTCGGACTTCTTTGCTGTGCATCAGGGGTTCAATCCTCGGTCCCAGCACAGAATAAACTGATTTCCAAACCCTTCTTTCACCTCTGACAAGACGTGTATTAATCATAACTTGTGAATGTGTGAAATTCCAGGCCTCCACCGTGGTTCGGATCCCAAGTTAAACTGTAGGTCCTCCATTTCGTCTCAAAATCACCCTAGCATTACACATTAGCGTAAGTGCGTCCAGCCCGAACATTTAGTAAGACGCTGTGATTAATATATTTACTGATAGTCCCATATTATGTTTGAAAGAAAACAAAATTGAAGGTAAGCTGAATTTAAAACTGTAAGAATTTTTCCAGTGTGCTAGTTTCTAGGTTAATAATGTGATCCAACTCCAAACTGTGAGGCAAGCACTATTTGACTACTTGACGCTAGAACAATGAAATTATCAATCATGGCTTGCCTATAGCTAAGTCCATGCCTTAATATTAACTCCTCATCTTAATTGCCCTCAGGTCATCTTTAAACTCATTACGACGCTTACATATCTTAATGAACTTCATCTCCTCTATATACCTCAAGCCTTAACGTCTCTATCTGAAAAAATGCTTTTAAACAAGACACTACTG
>CABFVX010003890.1:61270-76237 GCA_902151425.1 Timema shepardi | reverse complement strand
CCCAGACCACTCCTTGCTTTCTTTCCATCGACCAATAGGGTTAGTTTTTATATTAGCTCGCATTTAGGAAAACAGATGTGCTACTCGGCACCTGCTATTTGTTTACTGCGTATTACAACACGGAAGTAAAAACCTTGTTTCTTGCACGTGCAGTTAAAATAAAAGAAAAAGAGACATGGCTGTAGTATAGAAAAGATGAGTTTACATTATATTAACTGAAAAGAAGAAATATTAATATATTTACTTTAAAATATGATCGCGAATATTAAAAAGACAGGAAAAATCGATATCATTACACATTTTTCATTAACAATGTATTATAATCTTCCATTAATTTAACCCCCCTTTCTGCAGAATCTTTGACAACTCGCATTTTACTCGTTTTTTTCCAGCCCTTTATTGGAACTTTAATTTTTAAGCCATGTTGATGGTGTTGTCTGTAGAAATTGATCATCTAAGTAAAATCTTTTGAAGAAGTTTCTAGTTTCAGCAAAAACGAATTGTTCAATTCCTCTTTTAACAATTTCCGGGATTCTGTCTACTTGTATTTGTACTCTCTTTTCTTTTTTGTTCAATGATTCTGATTCATGATTAATAGCATCAACCGTTCTTTGTTTTGATTCAAATAAAAAAACTTGAATAAAAAAAACCACTGCGACAGCTTCAGGTCTTAAATACCATAAATGATTACTTATTTTTCTTACTGCAACATGAGATATATCACTATCGACAGTTTGGTATTGAGAAAGCTTAGACAGAACCCTGAAATCCAGGTATACATTTTTCAACGTATATGCTGACAAGAAAAATCAAATATCGCAGCTCACATTTTCTTCTTCCACTGATAGTACAAATTCATCATGGAACAGAAAAATGTTTAAGCAATAAATAGCTTTTGCCATCCATCTTGCATGTTGGATGGCCCCTGGAATGCGAAATGATATTACACGAGGTGGAGCTTCTCCAAGAAATATCAATGTTAATTCAATAAATTCTCTGTAATCCTGGGTGGTTGTTTATTTAGAGTACTTTTGCAAAATTGAGAATTCGTGATACATAATCCTTTTTTAAATGTTTCCCGACATTTTCGTTTTCAATTCCGGATTGGAAATTATTAACATTAATTCCAGACCAAGAGTTGTGAAATCGTTTAAAAATAATCACATTTGGACCTGTGGATTTACCCATCTTTTCTTCGACAACGTTTCTAAGAACAATCTCATATATATGATGCCTGCAAGGTAAATACAGAAGATCTTTCTAACATATTTTCTATTAAAACGCACGCACCTTTCAAATGCCCAGTATTTGTTGCTGTCATATCAACAATTTATTCGCAAACAGCAGATGCTTATTTTCTTCCGGTCCTGGATTCTAATGCAGGTACTCCAAGGAGTTGCTCACCATCGCCACTAGAAATAATTACGGGAAGTCTGTTGAATTGTGAATAGACGACCTATTGATGATCAAATCTTGAAGATCATGTCCCAATGCCTCTGCAACAGCAATTATGATGCTAACTGCATCTTTGTCACTGACCTTACATTTATTTAAGGCCGCAGCATACTTCAAAATTCATTATCTCACGGCGTTCCCTTCTCCTTTTTGCCACTTGTGATGCAAGTTCCATATATACTGGAACAAGGGGCTCTTTTCAGGAATATCATTGATGGATTTTCCGACAAATAGTACTGGATTTTTAGCAATTCTTCTAAGCTGCTGTCTGAAGTTGATGACATCAATTCAGCAGTTTTTTCTGAAATAAGAAACCAAGAAATTTGTTAACATGGTTTACTTTTATTCATATCAGAGTATACAAAAATTGACAAAAACCGTATTAAAAATTATTTAAATCAATGCTGTCCATATTATAGTACCATATAGTATTACACTTTTAAAATATTTAAATAAATATTGTATTCAAATTTGAAAAACTTGCATATTACTTACTTATTTCTTCAATATCATGATTGCCACGCTTTTTTCTCATCAAGGGTCTCTCTTGTTCTTTAGCCTTTCTCTATTAGGTGCATCATAATCAATTCCATACATGAACCCTGGTCATCCTTTTAACCTTTTATTAATTAAAAACTGCTTATCTTCTTCAATAATTATTATTTCCAAAGCGTTTGCAGGTTGCTATGTCAAAAAGGTCATCGAGTTTTGATTGAAAAGCTCTCTCTTTTTTCTTATAAGATTCCGTTGTTCTTCCAGCGTGTTTTTGTAACTGCATTTTAAAATTAGAAGCTTTGTACCAAGAATGGAGGCAGTGTTTCACAGCCTTAGTCGGAATTCTTGCTTTTCCCCAGAAAATTATCACTTCCTGCTAAGTCAATCTTGCACTTTCACATAAGGTTAACTTTACCAAACGAAGATTAAAAAATAGTACCCCTAACACTTGTTTATTTGATGGTAATTTTCTTCCAATTATTTAATTTTAATAATATCCAAGTAAAAATATTTTTTCATGTAAATGAACGGAAGATATTGTGAAATTAAAATTCTCTTCCAATCGTACACATTCAGAAAGAAAACTGCGGTCTTTAAAAATAGCATCTGCTCACATACAGTTGTTGAGTTTTAACCTTGAACTGTTGGGGCTGCGTACTGCACAGTGGCAAACAGACTGTACGCATACTAGTTCAAGAACAAGCGAAAGCTGTCAGTTATGTAGGTGAATTGTGAGCAACCCCAAGGTGCTTAGTTGTTTTTTTAATCTAGTTTTAGTGTTTTGTGTACGTTGATCGCGTTTATGTTTTTGGTAGTAGCAAAGAATGTCTTAGCGGGATTTGTGGCGTTACTTTTTTGGATTTCTTTTTAATATTGTTAGTTGTAGGGAAAAAAGTAATAAATAATAATGTATGCTGCTTGCTTAGAGCTATAACTTTTGTTTGACATATATATTAATGTAATCAATAACTTGGGAGATAATACAATAAAATTTATTTTATTTTGCACTTAAATGATTATTTGAATTTTTAAGGGCCAAGGGGCACCCTTTCCCTTTATCAAATTGAGCTGAAAATTTTCACAGATTGTTTTTTTAATAATTGGAACCGATATGGGAGGTGGCGTGAAAAAAAAGCTTGACAGTTGTTTTTTTCATTAGAGTAAATAAGAGCCATCCTAAAAGCGTGTAGTTGCCACATCTTACCGGCTGGAGACATGTTGATTGTTTTCATATTTGACTTTGTGTTTGCTGTTATATATAGGGGATACATTTTATACATGTGTGCAGGGACGGCTTCCCGGAGTGTCAGCTTAAGAGGGTGCCAAAGACCAAACAGAGCATCAACATAACCTAACATATTTTTGGGATTGTATTAAAATAATTACCAAATCTAACGTAACCTGGGTTATTAGTGGAGATGCTAAGCATAACACTAATTTAATTTTTGATACTAACATGAAATTTGACTTAAAGGTATAGTTTTTTTGGTCAATAAAATTGGATATAGTGTCACTCTGTAAAAGTTGATTTACACCCGCTATCTTAAAAAAATTGCGCCCGAAAACAGTATTTTGCAATTATTTCTTAAACCACTCCTTATATCAGCATTGAGGAGTAGAACATTGTCTACTAAACATAGTCTAATAGTTTATTTGTGAGAAAGGGGAAAGGAGGGGCCAGAACCGAAAAAGTATTTCCTGAAATTTCTTCTACCCTCCTCTCCCCAGTTAAGGTTAGAAAATATTTGAAGAGGTCTTTGTTTAGAGAATTTTTGAAAATTATACTCGTTTATCAAATATTTAGAATAGTGCTCCCCATGAAATATTTTGAAATTTGTATACTCTATAGGATATTTGGAGTAGTCCTCCTATGGTTAATTTTCGAAAATCGGATGCCTCTAAAAACTATTTAATAGGTGCCTTAAAGATTTTTTTTTATAAATTAGATCCCCTAGAATCTATTTGAACCCAGAATTATTTTGAAATTTGGAATACCCTAGAAGCTCTTTGGAATATTCCTCGCCTGTTTTTTTCCCCCTATTATGTCCAGCTTATTTAGAGTTGATTGCTATAACTAAATAATAAATCAAGAATAAAATTAACTATACATAATGCATTCTATATAATAAAAGGCAAAACCCACCCACACTCAACACCGTATTTTCCCAAACCCTGGGCCTGGAAGCTTGAAATTTTGCATAAAAGTTCCTTTTAGGCCTTAGACAAGAGGTAAGACAGGGTTTTGCAAAATTTGACCTATAAGGGATGAATAAAGAGGGTTGAAAGTTTTCAAAAACTACTATTTACTGTTTGTTTTTCAACCAGTGGACAAAACCTTGAAATTTAAAATGAAGGTTCCTTTCTAGAATTAGATTAGAGGTTTTTGAGAGTTTTTCAAATTTCCTTCTTTAAGAGGGTATGTTACTCGCTGATTCACTCATCGGATTTCCCCAACCCCTGTGCCTGGAAACTTGAAATTTTACTTGGCAGGNTTCCCCAACCCCTGTGCCTGGAAACTTGAAATTTTACTTGGCAGGAGGGGAGTGGAACTGTCCCATATAAGCAAAAAAAAAAATTAGAATTGGAAAATTTCAAAATGGGGCTCCAGGAAATGTGAGGCCTATAATTTGGAAAAAAAAAAAAATTAGATGAGGTAGAAACTTAAAATTTGGCAGACAGGTAGACAACTCCAGATAACCCAAAAAAAATTCACTTTGAAATTTTCTAAGTGTGAATTGGAGAAAAGAGGTTGAAGAGGCTCAAAATTTAAAAAACTAAAAGTAAACAACTACTTCCCAGTGTGGAAGAAAACTGAAATTTGACAGGTGGGTAAAAATACCACTCCTAATATATATTAAGGGTTGAAAATGTTAAATTTAAATTTGCGACTTTAACAAATGGGGGAGCGGTGCAACTCCTGATTACCTAATTTATCTGAAAATTCAAAATCTCTTAATAGGATTTGTTTAAATGGAAAAGGGGGGGAGAGGGACGGGTTATCATTCCCAGAACCAATAAAACAACTGCTTTTCTTTGGGGTATAAAACTGAAATTCGACAAGAAGGTATGAAGAGCACTTTAAATAACCATAAAAGACTAAAGATTTTAAATGGAGAAAATAAAGCAAGAAGTTCAAGTTAGGTTTTAAAAAAGAGTGAGCCAGACAATCAAAACTTGCCAGGAATGTAGAGAGATTACTCCAATAACAAAATACTTATTAAATATTTACTATTTAGAAAGGGAGAAATGAGCTTGCCGGGTGAAATGGGGGTTTTCAATATTCCCAAATTTATAATATTAAATTTTATTTTAGCAACCCATCTTACTACCCATTCAGATAATACATAACTTTTAAGTATGATAGATGGTTGAAATTTGTCTGACAAGTGTAAGAACCACTCAAAACAACCATTAAGGTCTGATCCTTAAATTTTAAAATAAAGAAGCAGTAAATGGGGGGAGGGGGTTTCACTTCTTCAGCAGAAGATACTCAAACACAGATTGGACCGGCATGACTAATAATTCAGAATAATCATTTAACCTGAACGGGTATTAAGATGCTGTGCTAAATGAATACAAATTCTGAATCCAATGCTACAATTTTTTCTAATTATTTTGCAAATGTGTGTAAAATATATATATTTCAGCATTTTTCAGCCATTCTTTATGACTATTACTATGTCCACCATAGATTATTGGTTTTCTCACACAATTGTAACGAGAACTAGGACTTGATATATTTGGAACTTTATTAAATGGGATGAAAAACTACAACACTAGTGAAACAGTTGATATCACTGTACGGACACGAGGTTGACCAGAGCACATGTTAGTACAAAGTTTTAATCTCTCACGCTGGTATTATATTGTTATGCCCTGCCTGCTACAGGGCTCTAAGCCTGGTGCATCATTGCTTCTCTTTTCTCTTCTTAAAGATGTGTACCTTTGCATTTCACTGAATTTTCTGCTGATGGAAGCTTCTTACAGTCAGTGCATATTAGGTTTTGCCCTGATAAAAGTGTAGCACATTGATATTTTTTATTCATTTGAGTGGCCTTTATTCATTAAGCACTTTAACAGCTACAAACTGAAAGCTAAACTGTAAACATATAATATACAATACTGCCATTCTACGCTGAAATGTAAAATATTTTTAGTAAAAAGGATTAATGGATGGGTGAAAAATACCCTTTTCTAACAGATCCTGTGCGTGCTTAGGGATAGTGTCTAATTTCTTTGGGAAAGGAGAAGTGGCAAATTAATAGGAGAGTGACCCAATAGAAAAACAGTCAAACCCTGGTAGCCTGAAATTTTGGATAATCCAAACACACTTTTCGGTAAACAAGGAAAAAATTAAGTTAATTGAAATATATTTTATTGGTTAACAATCTCAATGTTAAAAAAGAATTTTAAGAAAGAGCTATATCTGATAATAAATGCGTAGTATTTTGTACATGTTGTTGTAAATAAAATGTGTGTTCCTGTAACTTAAAATAATTACGGTACTTATTATGTATCATACGTCAGTTAAATAAATAAAAATTTGGTTACTCATTCAACTGAAATTTAAAATCTGTGAAAATCCTGTATATCTGTATTCTCCTGCTTAATCTGAATTTTCACTAGCCCAAACAAGCTTTGGCCCCAATTAGTTTGGATTAACAAGGTTCTAGTGTATTATGCATTAACTTTATATCAAAGGTTAAAATATTGGTACACTCAAGTTTATCTGTTAGCATGTCACTAAACACTCTAAACAGATCCATAAATATTTTTGTAGGGCTATCCATGTCCTTATATATTCAATCCTGATTTACTTAGGAAGTTTTCTAACTCGATAGTTTTGTTAAACTTCTAGAAGAGATTTTTTTTTTATGGTTTATCATACAAACTTTCATTTTAGAGTCAATTAATTTCTCGCCTAGAACCATGGGCACACTTAAGGCCAGTTTCATTATCAGGCTTTGCAGCGCTATACTAAATACAGGACAACCTACCTAGACCAGAATGAAATGGGCCAATTTCATATATGCAAAACTGGCCCATTCCATTTTAGTTTAGGTGTCATCATGTATTTAGTATAGCACTGCCCTTGGGGCGTACAAAGCCCTTAGCCCTATTGCCCCCATAAACCATATTATCAATAAGACTTGTGTATTTTTTATTGACTTATTTGTTTTGCTCTTGATAACTATTATGTTTTTGTCACGGTTTATGTTCTTTGACAAGTTTTAACCATAGCAATGGTTTGAACAAAGTCTCTTATATAACATTTATCACTAACTAAGAGAGGCATGAGTTTGTATTTTACTTCACACTCCTAACATGGTAGATATATCGAAACTTTTCCTTGAGATAGTGTACTATGAACTATCAGTTTTTGTATTAACTTGGGGTGTTTATCAAACCCTGATTAGATGATCCAGTGAAAAACAAAAATAGCAAAGTTTGTTGGTGTTTATTTTTTGATACACTAATAATTAATCTATATGATTTGACTGTGAAATATATTCCCTACTTTAGTTTAGCTTGACACTTCCTTAACATAACATTTTGGTGCACTGTTCAGCATTTTATTTAAGAAAACAGTGAATTTGAGACCAATAAATCTGTTTTAACATATTTAAAAAAACATAATAAATTAGAAAACAATCATTTTAATTTTTTTTTTAAATCTTCACTGATCCCTATTTTGCTGTTGTCAAATTAAGAACAAAAACAATACATAAATGTGACTTCTGGTTAGCATATAGTCTTGTATCTAATATACAAAGAAGAAAACAACGTGGGTAATTTTTTGTATACTCTAAACATGTACTTTTATGTTTGGCAAAATACACTAATAGACAACAATCGGGACACTTTTACATCTTATGCCATTGTTGGTCTTCACAAATGATGTAAAGTAGGATAATAGATTGATACAAATAAGTCTAAATACATTGTAAATTTCAAACAATCATAAATAATTTAATGACTTAAAATGTTTTTAAGTTTGTTCAAAAGATTTATATTATAAGATGGGGTGTGAGAGTATAACTGCAAATGAGCTTTGAACATGGAAAAAGACGCAACACACACAAAAGATTTATTTCGCAGGCCAGATTGAATACAACAGCGGGACACATTTGGCCCGTGGGCCATAGTTTTACCATACCTGTCTTAGACCATGCTGCCACCAAAGCAGGTTTTTATGGCAATTAAATGAACAGGATGTCAGTAGTTGAGTTCATTAGTGATTTATTGTGATAATACACAAAGAAAATACAAAAATATTTGTGTTAATTGGTTGTGTGATTTGTGACCTCTAGAATGTTAACGTAAATAACAAACAACTGCACAGGCAAACTTATTTTGCAAATTTTTTTTAATCACGTTCAAACACATTAAAATAAACATGTATATTTCATCCTGTTCTTTCAGAAAATATAAATTCTGAAAATGTGTTGCAAGATTAATATGAGCAGTTGAGCTCATTTTATTGACACACCTTGGCAAGAATGCACTAGTAGTAATAGGGCTTGGATAAAAGAACTATGCTGAAGCTAAGGTTTGGGGAGTGCAATAGAATATATTTTCATCATATCTGGCTCGCCAATTGAGGCTAATAATTTTCACCTTTCAAATAGATTATTAGTAGAAAATATAATTATTACCTACATATTACTTGGAAATGTAAATCAAAGTATCCATAAAAGTACTTATTAGATACAAAAGAAGCCTACGCATTGAAACATATTTTAAGAAATTAATTTATATATGACCCCTCACATTTATAATAACTAAACCAGAAATTTAATTAGAAAACATTAAGTAGTTTAAAGTAAGGAGTAGTAATGATTAAAGTTCAGACATAAATAGAATTCTCTGGAAAAAACTATAGCACAATATAAAAAATTGTGATTTAATGAATTAGACAGTTTAAAAACTGGTAGGTATATTAAGTGACATTAAAATTCTAAAAGATTGATTATAATCTGCTTCTAATGAACAACAAATTGTCAAATATGAAAATTTTAAATAGATTAATATAGCATCATCAACAGAACTAAAACATAAGTTGACAACAAGTCGAAATTACAGTTATTACATGTTAAAAATATGTTACAAAACAAGGATACCAAAAAGTAAGGACAAAACAAAGTTTAACGTTCAATTATGTTTTAAATACAAATTATGGAATTAGAATTTATAGGTCAACATCTGCCATTTGAAATTCAAATAATGTGATCATGTGTTCTCGTTACAAAGATAGAATATAATATAAAATGGACATAAACAAAGTTTTTAAGTCAAATATATTTGGTTAAGAAATCATGAAATTTCAAAGTAATGTATACAATCTAAGCCTTATCCTATTCCAAGTCCCATTACTCCTTGTGACATCAGCAATCGAAAGATGCTGAATTATATTCTTCCAACATGTTTCAGAATTTAATATACCATAATCATGGACACTGCAAAACGAAATTAAAGAAAATGAAGCAATTTGAAACTTAGGTAATACAAAATACTTGATAGTTGCCATTATATTAATGAATTGTAAACGACAATTTATAAACAAACTTACTTACCATGTCGTTGTTAGTGACACTAGGTGTTGATATGACTGCGAGATGTTAACTAACCAGGGTGTGGTTGAAGATAAAATATTTGAAGTAAAAAATATAAGACTAATGAAAAAATGAACTATGCAAGGTCAAGTTATAATGACCACGGTGTAAATTGTTAGGTTAGGAAACTAATACTGAAACCAGTGAATGTGTAATGATCTCTGAAAGCAAGGATATATATATTTATGGAAAGGAATATAAACATATAAACAAGGAAGGATAAGGAACTTATCTTCTCGACCCCGGCTCTGACGGGTCATTATCTAGGCTGGAAGGTAGAGCACGATAAATGAGGTTACAGGATTTTAATGTTTTTAGGCATATGCGTTAATGTGTCCACAATAATTTAATTTGATAGTTGTAATTGTTCGCTAATGATTTATCTATTTTGCAATAAAGCTACTTTAGTGAAAAAAAATTCAGCCGTGTTTAATCTCGTCTCCTTTATGAGATATGTGAAGGGGTTTCATACATTAATCTATTGGTTTGGGTTGATGGTTAGAGTTTCTTAAATGGTCAGCAAATTTAGATTTGGTCCTTTTGTATTTGAAATCTGAAATGTGCTCTTAATAACGAACCCTAAAACTACGGCCAGCCAGTCAAATGTAGCTACTATTGCATTCACAAGTGAGTTTATAAATTAAATTTTTATTTTATTGTCATTTTTATTTAAATTACTGTTACTAAGATTCCTCTTTATTGTATTATTGGTGGAAAAAGCAATGTTAGGATTATATTTTTGGATAATATTTGTAATGCGATGAGTTTCAGGACTAATATAAGTAAATTTAACTCATTTTTTCTTTTGATTAGATCTATTTTAGTTATCAATAATGAGGGTGGTTGAGAAATTATTAGATCTTAGTTTGTTTTTCTGTTTGTTTAAGATTTTGTAGATGGTAGAATTAGAATAACCATTATTAGTAGCTATTAGTTTGATTGTATTAAGCTCAGTCTTGTAGTTTTATTCACTGGGTGGGATATTTCGTAAGCGATGAAATAGGCTATTGAAGGCAGATGGTTTATGAGAAGTGGGATGATTCGAATAATTAAGGACGAATCAGTGTGTGTGTGTTTCCTATATATTTTATATGTTAATTTGTTCAAATGTTTTGAAATGTTGAGGTATACGTAGTTTATACTGCCATTATTTTCATTCTAAAGAATGAAAGAAAGATTAGGTAGGATGAATGTTGTTGATTAGTGTGGATACATCAGATAGATTGGGGTCATTGTCATAGATGATTAGGTTATTGAAGATGATAGGGTCATATTTTTGTAAAAATATTTCTGATATAAGACATGATATAGGGGAGCCCATTGCAAGTCCATCATTTGCGGAATAAAATTTGTTGTTGAATTGTAAATAGTTTTGGTCAGTGACAATTTAAACTAAATTTGAAATTTGATTAATGTACTCTTTAGTGAAGTCCAGAGATGTTGGGATTCTTTAATAATGTTGATAGTTTATAATACTGGCACATTAATGTAGAGGTTGGAAATGTCTAATGACATAAATTTGGTGTTTTTGTTAATAAAAATTGAGTTAAGCTTTCTAGTTAGTTGAATAGAGTTTTCACTATTGAATGTTTTATGAAATTTTAAGTTTTCAGATAGTATTTTGGCAAGATTATATGCTGGTGCATTTTGATAGTTTACTAGAGGTATGATTGGAATATTCGATTTGTGAATTTTAGGTAATGACGTGAGGTGGGGGCTTGGAGGTTCATGTTAAAAAAAACGAAAGAATCTTTTTGTTGTATTATTAAAGGGGATTTCTTAATGTGTTTTAAGATTTTTTTGGTATTTGTCGGTTGGATCAGTTTTTAGTTCTTTTATGTTGTTATTTCGAATGAATTCAATGGTCAATCAATCTTTATGAATTTTAATATCAATTAATATATCTACCAATTTTGAAACTGTATAATTTATTAAATCACAATTTTTATATATTTTGTTTTAGTTTTTTACAGAACATTCCATTTTAAGTCTTAAGTTTAATTAAACCATAAATGGGTTAACATGACAACAGAAGCTATTTAAAAATTGTAATGACCCTGCCATATCGGTCCTAAAAATCTTTCATTCACCATCATTTTATATTAATTTGTCCACATGCTTATGGCCCGAATGGGTAGTAAGATGTGGTTCTAATAAAATAAACAACAAACAATTTGTATACAATTTCAGTTAACCTGTAAAGTGTTGTTTGTCGTAGGACCTCAGTTGTTTGAACTAGTATAGTATTGTTTCATTTCCAACTTTGTGTTTCTTTGCGTGGGTACGTGTTGCATCATTCTTTATAGGTGCACAATTTCTTTTGAACATTTAATTATGCCTACTTTTATTCAATTGAAACCAAGCCATTTGTGTGTACCCACAACTGACCTATTAACCATTTCATTCAAACGTAGTGTATTGTATACCCATAGTTTTTGTTTAGGGATAGGATCTAAGCTACAAGGGTTATCTCATATTTATCTAATGCACACCATTTTACTCTTCTCTCTACACCTACAGTTTAAATATTTATATTTAATGTCAAAATATAAATTTTTAACAATCATTGATGTCCACCCTCTGCTTTTTATTATTTTTTTTACTTGTAGAGCTTAACATTTTATACCTCTGAGTCACCAATTTGGGTGGTTCAAAGGCTAAATAAACAAAGATACATGCAAAATCTTCACATTGGCTTATCCACTAAAAGACATCATAGGGTGTATAGCTTAGGCCACCCTTTTTAACTTTTACAATTTGTGAACACAACACCTTAAATCACATGACCAGCAGTGTAGTTAACTCTGAAATCAAGGTAGCTGGAACTTTGTATAAGAATAAAGAAGAATAAAGGAAAAATTAATTATTTGAACCTTGGGCTTACTTTTTTTTTATCAAATCAACAATGCCATCATAATTACTTTTACTACATCAATTTTTATCCAGACACCTCAGTTGGCATGACCGCATATTTGAGTAACTTTATAATTAATACTTATAAAATAATGAAACTTCACTTTGGGTTTACTTATTCATACTAAGGCAAATTCAAGCTCTCCGCTTCAATCATATTTTATTAAATTTTTCATATACAGTAAAATCTTGTATTGAGAACATAATTCGTTTTGTAAACGTGTTCATAATACAAAGCACTTGTATATCAAAGAGAATTCCCCCCATAAGAAATAATGGAAACTCAGGTGATTTGTTCCACAACGCAAAAATATTTAATCTAGAAATGATTAATAGAAATTTTTTTTTTTTTAACTTTTTTTATTTTTCTCATTTAAATGTAACTGTACTCTAATCAAATTTATTGATTAAATTTAATCGTGGCTGGTTTGAGGTAGACGAGAGAGGGGAGGAGTAGGTAGGTTATTGTTTAGGACGACTTTCACTGTCTCTAACGGAATCACTGCTATATGTTGGCTCACTGGAATCTTTTTCTCTTTGTGTGACTTTAACAAGGAACTTATCCAATGACACTTGCTTTTGCCTCCTTTTTATAATTTCGTGGACATGTGACATTGAATTGTCTCCAAACAAATTCATCGCTCGGACTGTTATAGCCTTATTCGGGTGGTGTTTTTCTACAAAATTTTGGACTATCTCACAAGTTTTACACATCTTCCTAATCTCATTTGAAGTGAGGGATTCCTCCATCTTTTTCTCCTCCTCCTCAGATGAGATCTCCATAACTTCTTGCAGTTGCTCGCGATGCAGATCCATCAGTTCATTGGTGGTCATCTCCTGGACATGTTCCTCCACAAGCTCTTGAATGTCGTCCTCATTCACCTCCAGTCCCATGGTCTCCCCCAAGGACACGATTTCATTGACAACTGGTGTCTCCTGTTCATGATCAAACACCTCAACACACTCAGTTTTCTCCAAGCAGAATTGAAGGTTATCTTGGTGACTCCATCCCAGGCTTTATCGATGATCTTGAGACAGTTTACAATGTGAAAATGGCTTTTCCAAAACTCTCGGAGGGTAAGGTTTGTTCCTTCGGTCACCTTGAAGCATCACTGAAATAGTGCTTTGGTGTAAAACTTTTTTAAAGTTTGAAATGACCTGCTGATTCATGGGCTGGAGTAGTGGAGTGGTGTTAGGCAGAAGGAACTTCTCATCGCAGTTAAAAACTGGCAGTGGCAGATAACACTCGGAAACCACGAGCTTCTGGAACTCGGCAACAAACGCCTCGGCTGCCTTAGTGTCCGCACTCGCAGCCTCTTCATGCCTAAAAACACAATGAATACCACTTCTTCTCTTAAAGTTATCAAACCATCCCCTGCTTGCCTTGAAGTCTTCTTCATTTTCTATCGACGTACCTGGCAGTTTGCTTACGAGGTCGGCGTACAAAGTATTTGCCTTCTCATAGATAAAGTTCTCGGCCACAGTATCACCTTTTAGTTGCTTCTTGTTTAATCACACGAGAAACAACTTTTCTACATCTTCGAGAACATGTGGCTGTTGCTTTGATACTCTCATGACTCCTTTTGCTGCATCTAGCTTGTTTATTTCTTCTTTCTTCTTTAATACTTTACCAATCGTCGACATAGACTTGCTATAAAATCGTGTGATGTCGGATACTCGCATACCTCATTCATGCTTCTCGATGGTTTCCTTCTTAACTTCCACCGTAATCATCTCCTTCCCACGACCTACCTTTTCAACCTTTTTTTTTTTTTCATGGGGGCCATTGTTGCGATACAGTTACTAAAGAACAGTCACTACACTTGGACACAAAATATAAAATGTTTTACTAAGCACACACACATGGTTACAATACTATAATAAACAGTGCCATATAAGCTTGCACGGATGTTGACTATACCTTACGAGGGAGGTACGTTGACTGAGACCAAGCATGGGAGTCAATGACCAACATTTCCACATTGAGAAAGCGAATGAAAGAGATAGAGATAACAGAAACATCTGCTCAGTTGTGATCACATGACGCTTGGCAGACAAAGCGTAACCATAATACTACTCGTATTGCAAGACATCACTCGTTTATCAAGTTAAAATGTATTGAAATTTTTTTGCTCATCTTGCATAACACTTGCAGACCAAGCTACTCGCAGTCCAAGGTTTTAATGTATTCATATTTACACCTTAGATTAATTGACCACTGTTGTGGGTAGCTCTATAAACTTAAGAAACTGAAGAAGATGAAAATTGGAATATGTATTTAATTAAATTTGATGGTGTACACCTCAGTTGGGTTTTTTCCCCTGAGACTGATCCCTATACTGTTTGACCACTAATTCAGGTATTAAGAAAACAAATAAAAATATAATTTTAAATTTGGCAACAGCTTAAATACTCTGTATACCCAGTCAATTTCACTGAACTATATATACTTGCGTGATTGGCATTTGGGGGGGGGGGGGGGGGTTTTTTT
>CABFVX010003890.1:41953-61257 GCA_902151425.1 Timema shepardi | reverse complement strand
GGGGGGGGGGGATGTTTTATTTTAATTTGAGTCAATTTAAACACATTCAATAAAATAAAACTAACTGATTATTAATATTAATTGATTTGTAAGTAAATGATAAGTACCAAAACTTATATTCTGGAATGTTTTCTAAACTCAAAGATGATTACAAAAATCAAAAATATTACATAAGCTTTACACTGAAGGAACAAAAAAAGTAACGAATTTCTCAGCTACTTGATATCATTACCATACTAACAAATATTAAATTGGGGTATTTTATACCCCATTGCGCCCACTTAAGGAAACTTTAAGTTGTGCATCTCGGTCATATTTTGTTTCAGGCTAATATTATTAATTTGGCACCTTAAGTCACATGGCCAGGGGTATGAAAAGCAACATAAAAATTGAAAACTTGGCTTATATTCATAAGGAAATTTGAGAATGAGCACACATATGGTGTTCTACATATTGTGATCCTTATACCTTAGACTGTGTGACCTCTGCCCCAGGTAATTCTAAAATTAAACAATATAACAAGCTGAAACTTAGCATAGACTTGTGTATTTAAGGAAACCTTAGGGTGTTTTCATCTTTGGCATAACTTCTGTTACATTTACATATGCTGCAATCCAAATGCCCTAAACCAGGAGCATGCATTTTGGGTGTTCTTTATTTTTTAATCATATATTGTCATCGGCTCTCTCGCTATACAGATTCATCCACTATATAATGGATTTAGCATTTTTCATTTTTGTTCTATTCCATCAACTCTTCTATCAAATCCAAGCAAAGATTATGGGTGGATAAAATTGTGATGCTGTCCATGTATAAACCATTGATCATTGGGAAAATTCTTTTCTAGTAGAGGTTTTTTTTTTCCAAAAATTAAATGTTTAATATGGAGAGTTACTAAATTTCTATGCAGACAATATAATTTTTTATGGTATGTGCATTCCATATATCCCAAAAGGTAGCAGTAATACTTTTGACTAATGGCTTATAGCTTCACCACAGGGGAACTAAGTAGAGTAAGCTTTCTACCCTCCATTAAATTTAATTTTTTAATCCTTGAGAATTTGATGTTTATATCATATTTTTTCCCCATTTGAACCTCTCTAAAAACTAGGTGTGTCTTAGAATCGATGGCGTTCTAGTTATTTTTTGACCAACGCTCTACTATAAGATAGTGAAGATAAAGATTTCTCAAAAGAATTAGTGATATCGATTCAGAAGGGAGTGATGAATAACATACCTACTGAAAAATAAGGTACTCTTGTTGTTGGTAAATTGAATTCTGTAATAAAAATATTTCTGATACACAGAGTATTTTAGCTTTTATTTATTTTCTTGGAATCAAAGATTTTTTCTGTTGGCGGTACTGAAAAATTAAGATGCGTTTTACAATCTATGGCGTCTTAGAATCATAGAAATACGGTAGATTATCACAAATATTTCACAGATCATAGAATGTTGATTTAATTCATTTGGAGCAAGCTGCTATTGTTGGAGTGCTTCTAGGTCTAAAGCAACTATCCATACGTTCTGTGATTAAAATGGCTGTTTCAAACCAATTGAAAATGCATTATGTAATTATAAATTTATGTTAAGGAGCTACTTAGGATAGTTGATGAACCACATTTCCATTTTAATTGATTGATTTATAGATAGGACCAGATATTATGAGGATCATACTTGATTTGATTCCTATTTTCTGCACTGAGTTTACAATAGACCAATTGAATTAAAAATCTAATAGCCTAAGGATTTCTCCATCTAGATATCATATTCTGAAAATTAAAAAATGACACCTGGACATGAGAATTGAACCTGGGACCTTTGTCTTAGTACACCAATGCTCTAACCACTGAGCTATCCAGGAATCGTCCTGTTCCCAGGGTTATTCTTCACTCATATTTTAAGGCAGAGTCTATGATGGACGTGTGGAAATCATCGGCTACAAATGTGTGATTTTGTTAAGATCACGAGCTATCAGGCAATTGTACATGTGGCAACATTAAGCCAACTACCAAGTCAAAGGTGATTGTGTTATCTGATAGCTCCTGATCTTAACAAAATCACACATTTGTAGCCAATGATTTCCGCATGTCCATCATAGACTCTGCCTTAAAATATGAGTGAAGAATGACCATGGGCACAGGACAATTCCTAGATAGCTCAGTGTTTAGAGCATTGGCGTACTAAGCCAAAGGTCCTGGGTTCAATTCATGTGTCCAGGTGTCATTTTTCAATTTTCACAATTGAATTAAGATATAAATGAACTTAAGGAGCGTTTTAATGTTCTAATTGTTAAAGTATAGGGTGATTATCATTTCATTATCACTAGGCTCAATCACACTTTTTGCTGGCAAACTTTTTGAAATGTAGAAACATTTGTCGTTGAGTTTATTCATAAAGATGACTGCTAAATTAAACAAAGTACCGAGTCAGTCAAAGTGTAAGTCACTGCCCGTTGCATAGCTTAGTTTTCCTTCAGTTCATATTTAATTACTTGCTCAGGCACTCTTGAAAGCAGACAGGAGAAGCTCTGTGGCAAATATTATCTGAGAATGGGACCTACAGTTTTCTGATCAATCTTCTTGCATCTCTGTTTAAGTAATGGTTCACTAAATGCATACATCATATAACATACAGATGCCCTTTTAAAAAATTCTTCCAGCTACTACAGATACTCAACAATAGGAGTTACTGGCAAGAATAGGGTAGACTTGATTTTTTTTCCCATTTATGTGAGGTATTTAATGTGATCGTTTTGAACCGACTGAATATATCAGCACATGTCTTATAAACTAACTTGCCGCCGACCGTTAGTTCCTCACTGAGAAAGGAAAACCCAAATTTAACCAGTGATAGTCTTTTCTGCCATGCTGGGAATCGGACCTGAAACCCTTAACTCAGTAGATAGACATGCTACCAACTGAGCTAAGATGTTGCATGTGTGAACTTTAAGATATGTTGTAGACAACAAATTTTCAACTTTAATTTAGCAACCAGTTTGAAGGACGAGATTTGAACCAGAATCAAATACGTCTGAATAATGTCAAATACTTCTTTATTACCATTCAAACTCTTAATTTATCATAATTGTGATTGTGCTCCTCATCAGATGTAAAGCTTGAATTGAGGTTAGGTCTTCAACTCCAACAAGGTAATAACATAAATTACTTATTTGCTTTGGCACTTATCTATGAATTGTTGTGGGTGTGATTGTATCAGTTATTCTAAAATAATTTCACTTTCCACTTCTAAGTTTCCACTTGGTAACCTTTTGTAGCAAAGCTTCATGAAAAGTCTTTATTGTGTTTATGATTAGCTATGATTTAACATTTAGAAAATATGGATACACAGATAATGAAGGATAACATACACAATTTTTATTACTTTAGTCATCATGAACATCAACTGTTCCCAGCCTGTGGCAGGGTGTGTTTAGTAAAACACCTCCATCTTCCTCGATTCGTTCACCATTCTAATTCTACCTCCTTAAATAGCTTTCATTATTCACATCTCACTTGCACATTTTCTTTTATCTGCTCTTCCCATCTGTCTCTTGGACTGTCTTGTGATCTTTTTTCCCACAAACTTCATCTAACAATTCTCTTTGGCATCCTCTTCTTTTCCATCTTCATTACAGGATCATACCATCTCAGTCTTGCTTCCTCTACTATCTCATGTACTCATTGTACCCCCACTCTTTCTCGGATAATCTCATTCACTATCCTGTTTATTTTCATGACAGTTAACATGCTCCTCACAAACTTTAATTCATTGGCTTCCCCTCTAGTAGTCTCTCTTACATTCAATGTCCATATTTCTGCTGCACATTTAACAATGGGTACAAATTATGCCCTATACAACACTTGCTTACACTTCAAGGGTACTTCTCCATAGCAGGCCTCTTACACACCTAAAGAAAGTTATTACTAGATCCTATATACTCCCACCCTTAACCTCAATCAAGCTTCCAAGATATTTTACACTTTGTGCCTTTCTCAGTTCAACCATCTAACTTTATAGCTTTACCGGGCCTTATCCTCAACCTTGTCACTACCATCACTTGTCACTTTGCCATGCTAAATTACATTCCACAATCTTTCACTTCCTCATTCCATTCCTGTAGCTGTTCCTGTACTTCTTTACTGTACTTTCCTATTAAAAGGTTTAAATTGATTAAAAATAGCTCATTAGATGGATTTTATTCAAATATCTAGGTTGAATTTGAGGTAAATTAACAATAGTTTTTTTTATGGAAAAATCTAAACTAAATAAAAAATATAAATCCATTGTTAAATTTAGATTACATTTATTAACTGTAACAACCAGTCTTTTTTTTGTATTAATGTAATCGTCTTATCTTTGCATTTGATTCCTTTCTCCTTAATGATTTAGTTAATTTTAGTCTTACAGTCAAAACTCATCTAAAGATTTGTTTTTTTGTATAAGAACTAGGCACCTTTTTCATACTATATAAAAAAAACCAATGACAAAGACCATCAACCATTGATACTATGGTGAATCAAACACTATAACTTAAAATGTGCCTCTAAACAAAATCTAGGTTAATCTATGTTGTGGGGGTTATTATAAATGAAATATAATGTACGTTAATTGGGGTATTATATTCAGGATGAATGTTGAGTTAATTCTTCAATATTTATTCTCAATACAATATTTTAATTGGATCATATTTGTGATGGGATCCAGGGAAATGGACCTTATCTTCCACAAACAAAATGCTCAGGAGAGCCAATTTAATTTTGTTGGGTCAAAATATCGTGTTTTTAGAAATCTTCCTAGCATATTTCTGAGCAACTAAACATATTTTATATTTCATATTTTACATGTTAGATTACATCTGAAATAGGTGATTGATATTTTGTCGTGAGTTTGTTCAATACTTACAAATTTAATTGCAGTTTTCTCAAAACAGGGTTATTATATGTTTAGTATTTTGTTAGATAAAGAAAATCTAAAATCGCCATTGGATTAATAATATATCCTTTACAAAAATCAATTATTAACTCAGTTTTGGTCTCAGGGAAGATAAGGTCCGTTTTCAAGCATCCCATCACATTTAAGTACATTCATTACTTAAATATATTGTTTAAAGAAAATTGTTCCAATATTGTCAAATAGTTTGAATCTGTCTAATCTATCATAATATAAATGGTTGAAGGTTGTATAATTCCTGATGTTGAAGACACCCAGTCCCAGTGTTGTAATTCCTGCATGACACACCTCAAATCTTTGTCAACACACCGAATGACATTTATTGATGTTAATGTTTGGTACTATTTCTTCCCTTCGATATTTTCAATCATATCAATTTCAAAAATTACATTTCAGACTTCTAATTACTCCCAGTTCTATAGGTTGTAAGACAATCCCAGTAAATGTCTCCTTGGATGTATATTGTTGCTTTTCTGTTGTATAGAGCACTTTTTATGAGGTGTTAATAAATTATTAAGTTGCATGTATCTTTAATATTTAAACTTTTAGTCAAGAACTACTCAAGAATTTGTATTATTTTTCTTAATGGATTATTTAGTATAGCTTTGTGATACTTATATTTTTTTATTTAGAGTTTTCAATTTTATCAAATAACTTGAAAACACAATTTTTAGGCTATCACAAAATGTTATCATTTTATATTTTCTTCACTTGACAATCAATCCTTGATATCACTGAAATATTTTAAGGCTGGGCTGATCCTGATCATCATTTGACTATGGCACATTCAGTAAGCTTATGATCAGTATTTCAAGGTTGAACCAAGAGAGAGAGAGAGAGAGAGAGATTCAAAGGAAGCTAAAACTGGGGAAGATTAAAGGGAAGTTAAAACTGGGACAGATCAAAGGAAAGTTAAAACTGAGGAAGATCAAAGGAAAGTTAAAAATAGGGGAGATAAAAAAAGTTAAAACTGGGGAAGATCAAAGGAAAGTTAAAACTGGGACAGATTAAAAGAAAGTTAAAACTGGGCAAGATCAAAGGAAAGTTAAACTGGGCAAGATCAAATGAAAGTTAAACTGGGCAAGATCAAATGAAAGTTAAACTGGGCAAGATTAAATGGAGGTTAAAACCGGGACAGATTCAAAGGAAGCTAAAACTGGGGATGATCAAAGGAAAGTTAAAACTGGGACAGATTCAAAGGAAGCTAAAACTGGGGAAGATCAAAGGAAAGTTAAAACTGGGGAAGATCAAAGGAAAATTAAAACTAGGGGAGATAAAAGAAAGTTAAAACTGTGGAAGATCAAAGAAAAGTTAAAACTGGGGAAGGTAAAAGGAAAGTTAAAACTGGGCAAGATCAAAGGAAAGTTAAAACTGGGCAAGATCAAAGGAAAGTTAAACTGGGCAAGTTCAAATGAAAGTTAAAACTGGGAAAGATCAAAGTAAAGTTAAAACTGGGACAGATTAAAATAAAGTTAAAACTGGGGAAGATCAAAGGAAAGTTAAAACCGAGGAAGATTAAAGGAAATTTAAAACTGGGTAATATTAAAGGAAAGTTAAGACTGGGGAGGATTCAAGGAAAGTTAAAATGGGGACAATTATGTTGAGGTGTAGGTAAATTTATATTACAGCTAATATAAATGTAGTGACACCTGTGGTGCACAGGTGTGTGTGCAATGGAAGCGCTACTGTTATGTGTGCATGGGACTGAGGAGAAGCAGTAGTAATATGATTATTGCCGCGCACGTACACACTTGTTGTCTCTTGTACGGATATAGTTTTCTTGTTCATAATTTGTATTAATGTTTATTTCTGATTATTAACAAACATATCAAACCTCTAATTAGCTATTCTCGATTGGTCTACAACCTCTGAACATAAACCTTTTCTTATTATAATTCAACATGGTTGCAGGGCATGGTTAAAACGAAAGCCCCAAGATGACAGATGAAATGAAAATTCCGGGTTTTGACGGCAAGGACTAGAAGTGTTGGAAAAAGAGAATCACAATGATTTTAAAGTTAAATAAATGTGGAGAGGCAGTGAAGAGAGAAAAAGGTATGACATAAAGAGGATGAGTGGAGTGAAAAGGACTTGAAGGCAATCAATGTGATTACCAGTGGTATTTCGAATGATGTAAAAGTAAAATAAAAATGGTTGAATTAAAAGAAAGAGAGGAAGGAAGCAAAAACAGTTCAAGTGCATTTAAGGCTGTAAGAAAAAAAAGACAAAACATGTTTTAAGTGTGGCAAGTATGAGCATTTCAAGGCTCAGTGTATGAACTTGAGACCAAGTGAAAATTTGTGGAAGGCCAGAGGCGGCTCTCAGCAGCAAAGAGGTGGACGCCATGAACAACAATATTGGCAACATTGTGGCGGCGGTGGTAGAAGAGGAGCCGGTCGAGGCTCAAGTCAACATTGTCGAGCTGGCGATTGGCAACAAAGGCAAAATCAACAAGGACAGCAAAATAAAGACAGTAATAGAAGCAGTCTTAATACGGAAATCGAGTTAAGACTCGGATTGGAAAAATCGTATGTATAAGTTAATAGTTGCATCAGTAAAGTAGAATGGTTACTTGATAGTGGTTGCTCTGCTTACGTCATAAATAATGATGCATATTTTTTTTTATGAATTTTATGAACTCAAAGTACCGGTAAATGTTAAAGTCTGAGATGGTCGTGTTTTAAAGGCAACTAAAATAGGTAATGTTGTACACAAATTCAATGTTTATGGTCAAATGGTAGAAAATAAAATGTTAAATGTATTTTATGTGAAAGAAATGGATAGAAATGTAATCAGTTATGGCAAATATAATATAAAATAATATTATATCAGTAGGAAACATTTCAAAAATATACATTCAAATGGAGATTTAATTGCCTTAGTGTGTAAGAATATTTTTTTTTGTGTCATATGACTAGTGAAATTGTAAAAACTGAATCAAATGTAACAATCAAATTAAATATGACAGGAAAGATATCATAGAACATTTGGTAAGGTAAATTTTAATTATCTAAAAACAATGTGTGATAAACGAATGCTTGAAGGTTTGCCAAAGGAACTAAAGTTTGATTATTTGAAATGTGGAATATGTTTGCAAAATAAAATGCATAATTTGCCATTTAAAAATGAGAGAATTAGAGCAAAAGAAAGATTACAGATTGTACATACTGATTTAAATGGACCACACAGTACTACAGGTTTAAACGTTGAGAAATATTTTCTAACTTTTATAAATTAATACAGTAAGGTAGCTAAAATGTATTGTATCAAATCAAAAAGTGAAGTATACAATTGTTTTATTGACCATTCAACCATTAAAGCGGGTCGAGATTGGGATAAAGCCACTGCTCATAAGAAAAGAAGACATCTAACAAAATAACTCAAACACTAAAATAATAATTTATTCTTAATTCGAACACTTTTAAAAACTGAGAATTTGCTATTTTGATTTTTTGTTATATTTAACTTTTGTTTTGGCATAATTTATTTATAGTGTCATTAATTTGGTAGTAAAATTTAAAAAGTAGTAGTTAACAACATGTACAACCATCAAATACTAATGTGTATGACTGGATTGGGCTAAATACTGACTCAACAAATCATGTACCCATACATTGGAAATACTGGGGAAACCCAGCCTAACAATTAATGACATCAATGAGTTTATGTACTAGTAGTTGTAAAGTTAGCAGCATGTTTGCAAGAAAAAAAAAGTCAAAAACCCAAACTTTTTATATACTACCCCACCAAATAAACTTGACTAGACAAAAAATTTAACTTTAAAAAGAGTACCATGGTTAAAGTAGTGTTTTAAAGAGGAGGATGAAGAAAATAAGTCTGTAATCATTTCAAATCATCCATAATGTTTTATTCTATCTCTGAATTGTTCACAAAGCTTTGTGGTTTTTTGGGAATTGTTTTAATATCACATACAAAATTAACTTTGAGCCATGGTCAACAATCTCAAGACAGAATCAATTATACAATGAAGGTTATAAAATAAATCCATGTTAGAACAAACACTAAAAGTATCATACACAGTGAGGCCAACTGATAAACAAAAATAAACAAATATAAACACTTTTCTGAGTTAGGTGCTACTATACAACTTATTAAATATGCCTTTTTTTTATCCTCCAAATACGGAATCATAAGTCAAGGCGTTTTGGTGGGTGGATAATTCTACCAGACCTTGTAACAATATTAGGCAGACTAGTTCCAAGAGGCACAGTATTCATTTCTGAATTAGGAAAATGAGAAGTTAAGGCTATTATACCTTCTGGCTTGTTATTAGGAGAGGATGTTGGTGTTACCTTTAATCCTTCAAGTTCACCCATATCATCACCAAAACTCCTCACCCTATCATAATCTTCACAGGAAATGTCATTACCAGAGTGCCTAGGCCTAATATGAAGTGAATTTTGTCTATAAAGTTTTCCTTTTATACACACCAGATAAGATCTGTTTTTCAATATCTTAACCACACTGCCCTCTTCCCATAACCGCAGTTTGTTGTTCCAAATAAAGACATACTGCTCAGGGTTAAAAACTTGCTCATGGGATCGAGCAGTTTTGTCATAATGTAACGATTGCCCTACTTTCGCAGTCACTGCATCATCAATAATTATTTCTGGCTTCAAGCGGCAATCCTGTACAGGCAGTCTAGAATTGAGGGTGCGACTTTGAAGAAGCTGAGCAGGTGAGTATGGAAGCCCTGCTACTGGGCTATTTCTATAATCCAGAAGAAAAAGTGGAAAGTCTCCACGGTCATATTGTGCCCTTTTTAACATCAATTTGACTATTCCAACCGCTTTCTCAGCCAAACCATTGCTGCGGGGATAGTGAGGACTGGAGGTTACTAATTCAATATTCCATGATTGAGCAAATACTTTGAATTCATATGAGTCAAAAGGTTGGTTGTCAGACATGAATTGTTTGGGAATCCCAAAACGTGCAAAGATTGGTTTGAGCTTACTTATAGCAGTGGAAGCAGACTTACTCGGGACCTTCTCAGCCTCAATCCACCGCGAATGGTAGTCCACAATAACTAGATAGCTGTCACCATTATAATCCGCAAAATCAGCAGCAACTTTAGCAAAGGGTAGATCAGGGATGTCATGAGGTTGCAGCGGGTCCTTTATTTTAGACCGTTGAAATCGATTGCATGTTGGGCACGCAAGTATAAAATTTTTCAAATCAGAGTTGATTCCTGGCCAATAGAAGCTGCGGGATGCTTGAGCCTTGACTTTTTCAAAACTGAGGTGAGTTGCATGAAGCATCTCAAGGGTGAAGCGCCTCAGTTTAAATGGAACTAATAGACGTTCATCATAGTAAAGAAGCCCATCATGGACTGTGATGTCTTTTCTGAGGGAAAAATAATGATTCAGCTCTGAGCAATCTGATGACAATGACTTAGGCCAACCTTTAATGTAATAATTAAATACTTTGCTCAAAACAGAGTCCCCAGCTGTATTTTTCTTGTACTTTGCAAGTAAGGATGGTTGAACATCGGAGGTTGTCCCTATAACATGTACTATATCATACATACTTTCATCTACAGATGAAGGAATAATTTTACAATTTCGGAATAATAAATCCGCTATATGCATGTATTTGCCTGCTAAATACTTGAGTGTGAATGAATAGGGCAATAGTTTCAGCCTAAGGCGGCGGAGGCGATTATTGGTAATTTTACCAATGGCTTTTACAATGATGGAGGTGAGTGGCTGATGATCTGAATGAACAGTTACATCTTCGTGACCATAGACGAAGTTATGGAACCTTTTGAATGCAAATGAGACAGCGAGCAATTCTTTTTCCACCTGAGCATAATTTTGCTCAGTGGTGGTAAGCGATCGTGAAGCATATAAAATGGGCTTGCCATCTTGCATTAACGTGGCCCCAAGGGCATATTGACTACTGTCAGCATGTATGTTGATGGGTTTGGAGGGGTCAAAAGGAGTCAACAAGGCATGTTGTGCTATAGACTTTTTCAAAAGCTCTAACTGCTTACTGTGGGAGGAATTCCAAGACCACTCGGAATCTTTTTTCAGAAGTTCACGGAATGGGGTGCAAATATCTGACAGGTGGGGCACAAATGGTCTTAGGTAGTTGACTGTTCCCAAAATACGCTGCAAATCCTTCCTTGAAGCAGGTACTTCTATGTCCTGAATAGCCTGAACCCTAGTGTCGTCAGGACGAATCCCATCCTTATCAAATTCCAAACCCAAAAATTTAACTTTATCCACAAAGAATTGAACTTTTTCCGGGTTGAATACTATGTTGTTTTCACGAGCAGCTTGAATAACCTGTTTAACTATTTTCCATAACTCTTCCATTGTGTCTGCTCCACATAAAACATCATCAAAATATACACATACTCCCCCAATATTCCCAAAGTATTTATGAGTCATCTTTTGGAAGTACTCAGGAAGCACACTTAGTCCAAATGGGGCACGTAAAAACCGATAACATCCAAAGGGGGTGCTGAACGTACATAGACCAGCTGATTCTTTACTCAATTTAACTTGGTAAAACCCATCTTTTAAATCAAATACACAAAAATATTTTTTATTGCCCATTTTGGAACTAATCTCCTCGAGAGTGGGAATCAACACATAATCTCGGACCAAATTTTCGTTGAGATCCTTAGGATCTATGCACAGCCTTATGGCCCCTGTTTTATGTTTCTCTACAATAACTAGATTGTTTACCCATTCACCAGCGTCACAACATTCAATAATGCCACGCTGTTCAAGGTCATCTAAATGCACCTTAAGTTTACTTAACAGTTTTAGGGGAACTCTGCGGGCTGGGCTGCTTTTAGGTATAGCACCTTTTTTTAATTTTAAATCAAGAACCTCTGGAAAACATCCAAGGCCATTAAAAACATCCTGGTTTGAATTCCAGAAGTTTTGAAAATCAGGTTTATCAGCATTGAGAACCCCAACAAAATTTTTTGTAATGAGATTGAGATTCACACAAGATGAAAGGCTAAGTAAGGGTACGGCTTTAACTGAATTGACAATAGTAAACACCAAGCTATGTGTTTTGTTTTCATAGACAACAGGAAGACAAATTTCACCAACAGGTGCAATCTCAAAACCCCCAAAAGCTTCAATATAAGTTTTAGGAGCACTTAGCCTAGAACTATAATCGGGTCCAATGAACTCCAAAGACCTTAATGGAAGGATGTTAACTTCTGCCCCTGTGTCTAGTTTGAAAAGTATAGGTTTGCAGTTAATTAGCAATGATATGCACCAATGACGATTGGTATTAACAGAATTTATAATTGAAAGAGAACCTATATCTGAATAACCTGAAACAGGGGGCATAGGGTAACCATCAGTATTTTGAAATTGACAAAAATAACTATACTCACCAACATTTGAAGTCTGGTTAGCAACATTATTATCAGCGTTCATAGCTCCTAGTTCAAAAGCACTATGACCACTAGAAAGACTATTTGTGGCAACACAATTTCTGGCAAAATGGTTCATACCTCGGCATCGATTACATTGCTTATTAATTGCGGGACAAGGCCGGTTTGGATGGTCATAACCGCAACGATAACACACTTTTCTAATAAACCTTTCACTAAACTTGTTTCTGTACACCGCAAGATTTTCTTTGGGGTCAGGGCGTAACGGTTCAGTCTGCTGTATATTGTTCCAACTTCTTGATTGTCCAGTTCTCTGAAGGTGGCATCGATTCTGCACTTGGGAGGTTTGGGGGGTGGTTGTTTTTCTACTCACTTTAAATATATCACTCTGAGAGGATCCCCCTCCATCTTCAATGGTTTTCAAGTTTTTGTCTGCTAGCTCCACTAATTTGCAATATTCTACAACTTTGTGTAGGGTAGTGTCTTCCCTAAGAAGGTGTTGTTTTATTGACTGCGAGTTCACACCCAATATTATTTGCGCATGCAGCAATTTATCCTCCTGGTCAGCAAATTCACAAGGTGTGGCAAGAGCTCTGACCTCTGCATAGAAGTTTTCAAACGGTTCACCGAGACATTGTTTCCCATTTAAAAAAATTGAACACAAGGATGGTTTCATTCTTCTTCGGAATACAGTGAGATTTAAGAACAGACAATATACCATTGACTGTTTCCTCTTCAGGTTTGATGGTAGTAAAGGTTTTATAGAGTCGAACAGCATCTCGTCCTAATAGGTTTTTTAGCCTGGCTATTTGCACGCTCGAAGATTTTGTTCCAGTCTCCGTCGCCTCAAAATATTCTAGAACTTCTTCCTAGAATTCATCGAAATTCTTCGTCAAATCTCCGGCAAGATTAAGTGACTTTGGTTTATTAAACTCCATATTGATAACTGCTTCTTTACAGGATGAGATAATTGTATCCACAAATTTGAATCGCAGATAAATCACTGCAAACACTGCCGACTGCACCATGTTTTATTATCACATACAAAATTAACTTTGATCCATGGTCAACAATCTCAAGACAGAATCAATTATACAATGACGTTTATAAAATAAATCCATGTTTGAATAAACACTAAAAGTATCGTACACAGTGAGGCGAACTGATAAACAAAAATAAACAAATATAAACAGTTTTCTGAGTTAGGCGCTACTATACAACTTATTAAACAGGAATGATCCAAAATCGATTTTAAAAAATGTTTTTGTTGTGTAAGTGAATCCATAACTTTATTATTATTATTATTATTATTATTTATTTTTTAATTCTCTGAGTGATTTTGAAGTGAAGCATAATATGCATACAATAGGATTCTGGTAGAAAAGGAACAATCTGACATTCACAAATGTTTAAAACTACCTTCATATATAGTCATATATCAAGTCATGTGATCTCTTGGTCTCATTTTTTATGGATATCATCATTACCTATAAAATAATACATTATATATTAAAATACTATCAATATTGACAACGAAAAATATATTTATATTTTATAAAAGTTCCTTCTCACCAGAACCTTGATATGCTATACAGTACAAGGTATGTTTTAAGATTGTGCAGACTGCAAGATGATGCGGCAGAAGGAGGTCTACTGATGAGAGTTGGAGGTATTTAGGTATTTGGAGAGTATTAAACAACTTATGGTGTGTGTGTATGCGCAGACCGTGAGATGGTGCGGCAAAAGGAGGTCTACCGAAGAGAGCTGGAGGCACGCAGGGAGCGCAGGCATCTGGAGAAGGAGAAAGAGCGAACACTGAGAGAGATAGTTAAGAAGATGTCAGGAAAGAAAGAAAAGGAGAGTGGATGGGGAAGAAGAAGAGGACAAAGAAAGTAAGTAACATATAGGACTTTAATTTATGACAAAAATAAAAAAAAATGTGTTTACTTTTTTTAAACAGATATTGTTCTTTTCTTATTAATTTAGTACATTAAATATAGTCATCTATTCTTTATTATTTATAAAAAAATCATTTTATTTTATTTCATATTAAAAGAGTTGACAGCACTGAACTTACACATTTAATTTGTGCAAATAATTGTTATTTAAATTAAAAGTAAATTTCTATATTTTAAATGAATTTATCTTTACAAAGTTGTTTTTACTGCTTTGGCAGATTTTATTATATTTTTGTTTCCTCCGGCTGTTAAGTTGGGACTGGTCAAGCTGTAATATAAAGTGAGGTCAGCTTGTAGCTTTATTCTTTTGAATAATCTTGTAAAAATTATTCTACCATGCTAATTGTTCAAAAAACATTTTAAAAAAATAAGCTTTTAAGGTAATCATCATTTAGAAATAAAACTGGAACTAGTTTAGGGGAAAATGTTAAAACAAAATCACAAAAATGAAGAATTTTACAAGACAAAATGGTCTCCCATTGTTACAAATTGTAGGGTGACCTGGTGGTCTAGGGGTAAGGTGTAGGACTTCTGTTCTAGGGGTGCGGGGTTCAATCCCGGCACAGATTTATCTAATTGCCCAACCCTTCCTTCACCTCTGACAAGATGTGTATTAATCACATCTTGTGAATTTGAGGAAAGACAGGCATCCGCCGTGGTTCGGATTCCACATTAAACTGTAGGTTCTCCATTTCATCTCACTATCACCCTACCATTACACATTAGCGTAAGTTCATATAACCCGAACGGGTAGTAAGATGCGGTGCTAATAATATTAATAATAATAATAATAATGTTACAAATTCAGCTAATACGAGCTCATCTGAAAGTACCAGTTCTTCACACACACAAAATTCAAATAGTTACTATGGAAGGGACTGTCTAAACAAAACTGGCTTGGTGTCATATAGCAATAACAATGTAAATACTGCACTATTTTATACAGCTTTATCTGATTCTTACATTTGTAAACATTTTAAAATTAAAAATACATTGGAAATGTTTGAAAAATGTAAAAGAGAAATTATAAAAAAAGGAAAGGACTTGCTACTACATCATGTATTTTTTGTCGTAACTGTATTAATGAAACTAATTTGCTACATCAAATAAAATAGTCTAAATTAGTGAGATAAACTTTTTATTTGTGGTCTAAGGACACTAAGTAAATGTTTCACAGCAGGAAATTCATTCATTATGTGCCATACTTGATCTACCAAGACCTCATAAGAAAATCAAATACTACAACAATGTGATTGGCAAACCTTGGAAGAAGTTGACAGTGAATCCATACTTGACGCTACCAAAGACACAATAAGTTTAATTATTTTTGAAGAAATTTCCAGAAACCTTCAATCCAATTTAGCCATAGCATTGGATGGTAGCTAGCCAAGGAGAGTACAGAGATCGTTGAATGGAATAATTTATGCTACAGGCTTAGATACGAGGAAGTATTTGATATTGAAATTATGTCAAAATTTTATCATGACAGTAAACTGGAAATGCATGATTATAGTTTAAAACACAAGAAAGTCTGTTTAGTTAATTTTGGGGGTACAAGTAAGGAATGGAAGCCACAGGAGTTGTTTAAATATTTTCTCGCCCTGAAGATACTCAGGGAGTCTGATACAAATACTATTTAGGTGATGGTAAATCAAAAGGACACAAAAATGTTGTAGAAACAAAACAGTCTGGTCCTTACTTTAAAATACACAAGTTAGAGTGTTTGGGACATGCACAAAAACTTATGGTAGCCAGATTACATCACTAAAATAAATACATGAAAGGAATGTGTTTGTCTGACGACAACAAATTGATTGGTGGAAAAAAGAGGCAGATTGACAGATTCTGAAATTCACAAGCTACAAAACTTACTATGGTGCACCTATTAGGAGAAATATAAATAACTTGGCTGCCACGAGGTAAGATGTTGGACTACTTTCTTTCATAAATGCTCAGCAAATGAAAATCCGCAGCATGGTCTTTGCAGTGAAAAAAAAGGTGTCCATTCCTCAAATCAAAAGCTTTAGGATGTTCTTAGAGTCATACAAATAATCTACATCCTGCCATTTCAGGATCAATAAAACCAGTTTATGGAACCAGAACTTATTCAAAATTGTCTTCATGGCTGAATATAAAAAATTCAATTGAGTCATTTAACTATATTATCTGGTCAAAGAGTCCACAAACAACATTTATAGGGCTTAAAACTATATAAAAAAGCTTTGGTAATGGAAATATTGGTCAGTTGAAGGTTTTGGAAAACCTTGGGATCAAGCTTGGTGTCTGTAAGAAAGTGCTTGAACAGCTTGATCAAGATAGACTATTATTAACAAATAAATTAGTGTTAGATGTTTTCAAACTGGCAAGGCAACAAAACAGAAATGTCTAGTCGATTAGAGGACATTGAAAAACCAGATACTCTCGATTAAAGGGAAGGAATACATTGATAGTATTTTCAGAGGCTCTAAAGGACAAGTTAAACTTTAAGAGCCATCTCCCGAAAATGTAAAATTTTAGTGTTTGGAAACATTTTTCTCAAACTATGTTACCTATAGAAATATATTTTTGCACACTTGCTAACATGGCCACACTGTAATTAAAGAAGCACCAACAAGTTTATAACTCATTAAATATATGTACAGTAAACATTTTTTAGTCAATGTAAGGGGAAAAATAATATTAAACAAATATAAATAAAAATTAATATCAATGTTTCTGAAGGCTTATACCAAGACACTAAGTCTTTGGTAAAAATTGCAATCAACAATATACATCATTTACTTAGATAAGCCTACCCTAAGTTGTTCATTTTAACATGTTAGTATAGGGAAGTAAAGGTCACCTTAAGGTTCCTGATCTACCTCAGTTTTTCTTTGTTTGTCAACCATATTATGAAAAATTCTCTCTTTGTCTCTAAACATACTTTTACAATATTAAATTATTTGGCTCAATTTATTTTGATGCCGATAAAGTTAGGGGTTTGGTATTAGGCTTCAATAAGGTTTAGAAGGCTAGTGTGCATTCTCAAACCAAGTATATTATGGCTAATTTTTACTTTCGCTCGATCCCTTGGAGAATGAAGTATGTGTTTGTCAGAAAAATTGAATTTGAGAATTTGATAAATGTTTACATTTTATGGCCCCCTGAAATCAAAAAAGTTGTTTCCTTAATGCCATCTGTCTGTATCTTGGCCTATAGTCAAAACCACTCTACCGTCTGGGCTAAAAGTTGGTAGGCTATCTATTATTTTTGTAAGGTTCCCCCAAGGAATGGTTGTATTTATATATCTAGCTCTAAAATTAAGGTTAGTTTACTTTATGGAAAAAAGAGGAAAAATTGATTTCTTTCAAAATCCGCTTGAATGATTTTGATTAAATTTTGTTCAGCCAAGCACTGTATAACAATACAAACAAAATGGCTAATCTCATTCCCTCCCTTAAAAATGACTTTGAAGGTATTGTACATAAGCAGAAATTTACCATTTTGATTATATCTATGTAACTATTTGAGTTAATAAATAACTTTTCATCTGAAAGTGTTGTATCATTAAAAATTTAAAATAAACTAAAAATATATTTTTGTACAACCAGTATATTAAGAGATATTTACAAATATATATTTTAAATTGAAGTCTGAAATTGGGATGGAGTTGATTTTTATGCTCTTTGATGAACAGAGATGTTACTTTTTCTTAATTTTTATGTAAACTGTATATTATTTAATTTATGATCATTGGTTGAATTTGATGCTCTTTTTTTCCCCATCATGTTTCTGCTATTTATTCCATTTCACAAAGCTTACTAGTTTTAAGTAAATTCCTTCATTTTTAGATAAAGAAAGTCTTTGTGGTGCATCGTACCATTTATTTACACATTGTGGTTTCCATGTTAACTTGGTTCTTAACATGAGATGTCTAGGTTCATTACAAGCTTGAAACATGGAGGGGTTTCTTACATCTAGCTAGAGGGGCAATACATTTACTCTCTACTTCCCACTTTATCTTTTCCTTACAGTTTCTAATAGTCTTGTGCTGGGCAAATCTATGAACGGTTTGTTGGAGTAAATGGTAAAATCAGCTGATGATACTAAATAAATTCATTCAACATTATGTTACTAATAGCAGCTGCACTTCTTTGTACAGATGACAAAGAGAATGGTTTGTCTGGGGAGATGGACCAAATGGTGGTCACAGTGTCCGATGATTCAGAGCTCGAGGAGACTAAAGAAAATACAGAAGAACCCCCAAGAGAGCAGGAAGAAGAAAGGGCAGACGATGCTTCGAGTGATGGAGAAGCAGCAGAGACCGAAACGAGCTCTGACACAGACAACGAGGAGGAGGAGGAAGAAGAGGAAGAGGAGGAGGAGGAAGGTCAGTGACACACAACCTTGGCACAGTAACCACAGTGATCATCTCACCAACTTAGAATGAGTTTCAATTAATCTCATTAGAGAGACTTTCCAGTAAAACACAAACATCTAGCACAGTGGCTCTTAACCTTTTACTACTCTCAGCCCCCCTAGTTTTTACTAACGTATTAATCATTAAGATTTATTCTTAAATAGTTGCTTTATTTACTTATTATAATAAAAAACAAATTATCTTACCTAAATCTATTTAATGGGACTTCTGCTGTTGAAAACTTTCCACTATTATTGTTTCAATTGTATTACTTAATACTATCTGCATGCAGGAGTCGATTTCGCTTCTTTGTTTTAATATTAATCATTGTGGAAAATCCCTTTTCATATAAATAAATAGACACAAAGGGCAAAAAAATTTTGAATGGTGATGGTAAACAGATGGGGACTATATGTACTATCCGTGATTTCAATTATATGTGCTTCCCCTCCCTTCCATTACCCTGGCAAATCAAAAGTCTACTGTATTTACATGCTTATGATCATCGAATTCTTTCTTCCAAAACATAAAATTTAAGATAATTGACTTCAGAAATAAGCAAATAACATTTTTAATTACTTTTCCAAGGCCCCCCAAAATACCTTTCGTGCCC
>CABFVX010003890.1:0-37475 GCA_902151425.1 Timema shepardi | reverse complement strand
CCCTCCCCTCTCCCTCCCCCACCCCCAATCATAGAAAGTCTTGTCTATTATGATAATGTCATCTTAGACCATGAGGCCACCAAAGTGGGTCACTTCTTATTGTAAATAGTCATCCACCATCTGCGCATCTACCAAGTCATCGAACAAGGCATAAAAAGGTTAAAATAATAGTTTAATTAAACACATTTTAAAATATCTTATGATTATTATTATTATTAGCACCGCGTCTTTACTACCCGTTCGGGTTATACGCACTTACGCTAATGTGTAATGGTAGGGTGATTGTGATATGAAATGAAGGACCTACAGTTTAACCTGGAATCCGAACCACAGTGGAGGCCTGGAATTCTACACATTAACAAGTTGTGATTAATATAAGTATTGTCAGAGGTGAAGGAAGGGTTTGGTAATCAGATCAATCTGTGCCAGGACCGAGGATTGAACCCCGGCCGCCAGCATAGAAGTCTGACACATTACCCCTAGACCGCCAGGTCACCAATATCTTATGAAAAGTGATGAAAAAAGACTGTAGCCTTATTTTTAACTTTGATGTAAAATAATTATAAATCACTTTTATCAATTAAATTAGTTCTAGATTTAAACTTCTCACTACCAAATTAAACGGGCAGGTATATCTCTAGGTTGATTCCTTATGCAGAAATGGTTTATGAATATTCCCTCACTCACTATGAGGTCAGTGGGAATAGCATCACTCACCCTTCATTGACATTCCTATATGTCTTTGGGCATATAAATGAGTGCCCTTAAAGGCCAAGGTGTATTCACTGTGACGAGGGCCTGCATGAAGAAAGTGTAATCTGTCGTTAATGAGCCTGTTTGGGAACCAGGCCAAACTCAAGCTGATGGGTTCATCCGAGTATTAATCTATAATCTTTCTTGAGTAAAACCAGTCTATGTCTTGGGTAATGTTTATACTTATATTTATCATAAATTATTTATGAAAACCCCTCTTTCAAATCCTGGTATCATACATACTCCCAATCTCTTCAAGCTAGGGGTTTACAAGCTTGATATTTTTTTTTTACGTGTCAAGTATTTCTAAAAGCTCCCGTGTTTGAGTATTGTATATTCATAACTTTAACATGTTAAAAAGTGTATCAAAACACATTTTCTTAAAATATACATGACTCATTTTTATAGATAGTAAATAATTTTGAGGAAAAAATTTAAGATTATGGAAACATCGGTTTTTAAATTAGAAATAACACTTATAAAACACAATTTAAAAATAAGAGCAACATTCAAATAAAAATAAAAAAGTAAAAATTAAGATGGTTTCAACACTCATGACTTTAAGGCCATTAAAATTACACTAACACTCCTAAAAAAAATTGATTATTGCATGATGGCTTGGAAATGTACAATAAGATAGTGTAGAAACACTAAACAATAATGTAAGATAAGTGACAGTGAAGGAAGTCAACCTTAAATGATAGGTTAAGCCTAGATAGAAAAACACACTACTCTCTTCATTTTTTTTTGATAGTTTTACATGTAAAAACTACAAAACTACAAAACTTCCACAGTTGCATACTAGTTTGAATTTTTGGGAATATTACTTGTTCATTCATGTTTCTTCACATGGAAAATAAATATTTTCGAAAATTCAAAACAATGTGCAACTGTGGAAGTTTGAAGAATTAGGAAGTGTAGCAGAGTAGAAAGAAAATGCTTCAGTAGCTTAATTTACAATATAAGAAAACGTAAGAATCATAAACAATTAGAAATTTGAAGTGTTTTGTATTCCATTTATTATTACTTAGTATAACAATCACCCATGATCACTTTGTCTGTTCCAATTTAATTCCTCTGGACACAGTTGCACATGCGCTCTGTGCAAGCTCTCATTAAACATTATTTTATTGAGAAATTCACTTCAATTTTTGATGCTGATACTTTAAAATTAAAAATAATATGACTAAAATTATATTTCTAGCAAACAATATGAAATAGTAAATGCTTTTTTAATTTAAATATGGTTAGTTACGTAAAATATGTATTGCAACAAATAAAATTATTGATTTTAAACCGGTTAACCAACACAATTCTCTTAGTAAATAGAAACTTAACTAGAGCTAGTTTTGTATCTAAATGTATTATTTAATAATAGTTTTAAATATCTTAGGTTTGAAAACATGTAATATAATAATATATTCCTTATGTTACATTTTTAATTTAACATAAATTATTATTTTAAAAAGGTCCTAGGTAAAAATAGTAAAAAGAATCATTCATCATATCGTCCTAGCTAATTTTAATTTCATTGCTTTGTTATGGCAACACAAGTAAACAACTTCAATCAAGTATAATTCAAAATAGACGAAAATATTGAATAAATTTACTGGTCGAAAGTGGTTTTAAAGTTCTATTACATTATTAATGTGAAGATTGAAAATAATTTTTAACATTTTGTTAAGTAACCGAATGATTTATAAGTGTAAATGCTGATACTATCCCAATTAAATAGACTGTGCTTACTATTGTGTTTTAAAAATTGATTATTAAGTACATCAAGTGGAAGCTCGAAAATGACAAGCCTACACAATTTTCGATCTCGAGCTTAAGCGGCGAGCTCAACTCGAAACTCAAAATACAAGTACGCACAGAACACTACTACAAGCATATTTGTGACCATCCCTGTTTTAAAAGACTTTACAGAAGTATGGAGGTCTCAGGCGAGCTTTTTGGTCTCAGGGTGTCCAGCGACCTGGAAAGCACAAAAAAGTAATGAAAAAGTCAGGGAATTTGATCAAATTTCTAGAGTTTTACATAATCACTAAAAGAATATACAACTTTAATTTAATATAGCCAGCCATTTGGTGTCATTTTTCCTCTATTAACAATAGTCAAAATAACTTATTCCCCCCACTCCTCCAGTTAATCTTCACCATGAATCTCTTTCAGCACATTTGTCCTTGTTAAGTATGCTAATCTCAATTCTCAAAGTAAACATGTGGTTCTTGTCTTCTCTTTTCACCTCTCTACTCGGGTGCGGATTTACAACTCTGCCGCCCATAGGCACTAGTTAATTTACCTTTTCCGCCTTAACTTATCCCCTTCTAAATTTCCATTTTCCCCCTTACTGCCCCTCATACACTGACACAAATATACCATATACATAAGTGCCATCTATATAGCGTGAATAATAAACTGACCCAGGCCACAGATTCGAAACAATAATAGATGTAAAGTAAAAAAAAAATATTACCACAAATAAAATATTAGCATGTACACAATAAGAAATTAGTCTTTAATATCTTTCACCTTTATTTCTGCTGAGCGAACTGGTCAATGGTGCCATACTATTCCATTTTCTCTAAAAAGTGACCATCAATTGAGACAATTGCCATTGCCTGTTTGTATGCAGATAATTTTTACTCTTCTCAGTTTTGAGAAAGTATTTTCTGCTGTGCAGTTAGAAGCTGGATTTCATGTGAACATCTGGAGGGCAATTTCACCATTTTGGTGTATCATCTAAAGTCGCCCTCACCCACATATAAACTGGCACAACTCAAGAGGACTTAGTTTCTTCTCGAATTTAGTATTACTGTAAAACACATAAACGTACAGGCACAACACAACAGTAACACTTGCTTCTAAGTTCTAATCAATAAGTAAGTTTACCTGCATACACCTAATAGTCTACACTCCTGTCTCCAACACCACTGCCTGTATTGTTCTGCCGCGCCACCTTGTTGCTATTGATATTGACCATTGGTCTTGAAACAGTGGAAGAGGGGAAGGCATTTAGCAGGAGAAAGTATGATTCATTTATCACTTACACTCCCACCACCATACCTCCCATCTTCACCATTAACTTCATTGCATGAAATAAAACACACACATTTAAGCCCTAAAATTATTTTACCTGGCAGAAAATATATACATATATTTTCAAATTGATAAAACTAAAGAAAAAGGAAAAAATAAACTACTAAGAGTAAATTCAATGAAGAAAACCCACTTAGGGAAAGAGGAAACATCTGAGAAGAATCCAATGCAAAAAAGTGACATCTTCTTCCTTTCTTCTGTCTTCTATAGTAGAAATAGTCACACACACATTTTAGCACAAATGTAATAATATTTCGACATTGTTGCCTTTATCAAACACAAAGAAGAGAGTACAATTAACAAAACACTGAATTACTCCATTTTGAATTTAAAGTTAATTTTTCTCTTTTCTTTAATTTTATCACTTCCCTTCATTATAAAATTATTTAGCCATTGGGCTACTTCATTTTTAAACATTACACATATTTTTTCGTCATTCCAAATTTGCTGCCCCTAAAATCTTCCACTGGAGGTATGTGCCTACTAAGCCTAAGAATAAATCTGCCCCTGCATATATTGCATGTCTTTAGCCAAAGTTGAGTCATGGTTATACACATGTGCAAGAAGTCGATTATATTATATGAAGAATCAACTAATAAATAATGTGTCTCACAACAATTTCAATTTTTAAACTGTACTAATTCAGTGTACAAGTAAGTAAGATTAAGTAGATGGAATATTATATGAAAATGTTACTAACCTAATGTTGCATATGTAAGTCTGTGGTCTGGTTATTGGTGCAGAATTGAGGAGGGTACATATGGTGTGGTGTATCGAGCTAAAGATCTACGCACCGCTGAAGTAGTTGCTCTCAAGAGACTGAAGATGGAGAAAGAGAAGGAAGGATTCCCCATAACGTCACTCAGAGAAATCAACACATTGCTCAAGGTCAATAGACTTTTCATCTCAAGTATTTCATTGATGTCTGGGTTGATTAAACTTATTAGAAAGCTCAAAGCTCTGAGTTAAACTTGAGTTGAGAAAATATATAATTCTAAAATTATGTAAAGAAAAAACAAAAATTAAAATCAACAAAACAATCTAAGACTATTAGATTTTTTATTAAATGTATTAATATTTAGAGCAGTAATATTTTTGCATTAAAAATACACAAGCTTTATACTAAAATGTGTTTTTATGACATCCTTTTTTGATATATGATTTTAGCAGTAATAAGCTGAAGTTGTAATCAAGGTTATTGGTGACTAAAAAACTAAGAATAATTCATTTTGATGTGCATGAAATTTGGGGGATATAGATTGAATGTAACAACCCCTTCGATTCTATACCCATCTTGTCAACCTCTACATCACAAAGATGGGCACACCCCTCTTGCCCAAGGGTAGCTTGTGTATGAGCACAAGGGCATATGCCACCTCTAAAATTTATCAATATACAACTATATCGATACGATATAAGGAAAACCTCTTTAATGGCTCGAGAGGTAATAGTATTATATTTGGAAGAAGGCACAGAAAATGTGGATATAAAACATATATAAAAGGGAACAAACACAATATTGCTGTTAAAAAGAATAGAACAACACAGTTCTCACATTACTGCTACTGGACAAAGGTATATTCCATCCACTGCAGGAATTGACTTCTGAAAGGCCTTTTTCCCTACCATAAATCTACTATATAGTAGGATATTGGTAGGAAAAAAGACCTTTCAGAGAGTAATTCCTACCGCGAATGGAATATATTTGCTGCCTCTTCAAAAAAATGTATTGTTACAGACCATTACCTCGACCTAGGTTCCATTCTATCGAAACTCATCAGAGAGTAGTGTGTAACGAAACTTCCTAAAAGAGAAAACAAAAATTCGCAAAGGGGAGAAAAGGGAAATTGGTAAAGGATGATAATTCACTTATAGTAGCCCTATGACTTCTTTGGTGCTGACTGACGGCTCTGAAAAGTTACCAGACCAAATTATGTATCCCTACCTCGAACCATATGATCTGCATGTGTTTAGCAGCTTTCACTTCAAAATTTAGGTATAGGCAAGAAACATGTATGACTATTTTTTTTATTATTATTTATTGTTGACCTTAATGTGTTAATGTTAGGCCTAGTATTTTTTTTTCCACAATATTAAACATTTAAAAAAAAAATTAGGATTTAATCCCATATTAGTTTTTTATTATTATTAATAATAATTTTTACTAATACACTTTTTTTTTCTTTTATAAATAATTATTTGTTAATATCATTCATTATTGGTGACCTGGCGGTCTAGGGGTAAGGTGTCAGACTTCTGTGCTGGTGGCCGGGGTTCTATCCTCTGTCCCGGCATAAATTTATCTGATTACCAAACCCTTCCTTCACCTCTGACAAGACATCTTGTGAATGTGGGGAATGCCAGGCCTCCACCGTGGTTTGGATTCCACGTTAAACTGTAGGTCCTCCATTTCATCTCACAATCACCCTACCATTACACATTAGCGTAAGTGCGTATAACCCGAACGGGTAGTAAGACGTGATAATAATAAAAATAATAATAAAATCATTATTAAAAACATTATAAATGTGAAAAATCTGAATGTGTAGTACTACACAGAGGAAAAAACCACTGTCACAAATCTTTTTAACACTACTACAACAAATAAGTCATATTAGTTATGAATTGGCTTGTACCTTTTAAGTGTTTTCCAACGGGGTCGCAAGAACTTCTTCTACATCATCATATTCGTTATGGTCCTCTTCAACGTCTTCAGCCAGGTTAATGATGATAGGTGAGTGGGTCTCACTTGCATCCATTTTCATCTCCCAGTCTCGATCTTCCTTAATAAGTTTCTCACAATGGTCGTCTTTATTACTCCAACTGAAACATTAAAATGTACGGCCATGGCAAAGATTCTATACACACTCATACTGGGTTTTTTTTCTTCGCATAGATAACATTAGATATCAATAAAAGTTCATAATTATGCATCATATATCTTGCTATAGTGAGCAAGGTTAAATATTAATAACAATTACATTCTTTTATAAAACTACACCTTTCAGGGGGAACTTGAGAAAGGGCTTCCTTCCAGATTATTCTAACGGCTTCATCATCATACTTCCTGTCATGACCTTATGTTTGTTATAGTATGATTTGCATTGTGCCCAGACCAGTTCTATTGGGCTGTGCGTGTGCAATGATATGGAGGTAAACATATAACCTGGTACCCATATTCCATGACCATTTCATCAACTTTATACCTCTTTATAAGTTTGTTTGCCAAGGCAGGGGCCTTTAGTTCTCCCCTCAAAGCAAACTCAGGAAATGCTATATCATTCTTCTGAAGCCATGCCGCATATTCCTCTTTCTTCCAACTCTTGAATTTCTCAACCTACATATTATTCTTAAATCCGAATCCTAGCACATTGTTAGAAATGTTAATGATCTACAAATAGACCTACATTACACAATATAGGCCTAAACTGTAGATTAAGATTTATTTCAATCATGCTTTAAATTTTAATCAACCCCAACCACCCCTTGCAAAATACAAGTTAAAATCCAGCCAAATTAAACAATCTAGACTCATATTATTGTTTAAAAATCAAAACAATCAAAATTTGCTTGTCTTTTAGTTATTTTTAAAAGTGTTGTCTGAATGAGTTAAGTTTCTAAAAAAAAACATGTGAAATAAACAGATTAGACCTAGTTATTCTTTGATCAACTTTAATCATCATTGAAGGAATATAATTTATTTTTATAAGATAGCAAAAATAAAAATACAAACAGATATGTTTAATAAAGACTAAAACAACATGCTTAACAACTAAACATACATTGGAAATATTTGTAATGCCCCTCCTTTTGCTGTGGTTGTGCCCTACGTTAGAACGCCAATTGTAACGTACAAACTCTTATCTGCTAATGCCACACTTTGAGACGCCATTTGTAATGTACTACGTAACACTGTCGTTAATTGTTTTCTTGTTGAGATGCCAATTGTAGTATCTCTACTGTTGATCTTAACTGCTGCCACATTGTGCGCCATTTGTAACATCTCACGTTGTTACTAATTTGTAGATACTAAACTTCTGTATATTTCAGAGTATAGTTAAGTTTATTATACCTGAATTTAAAGTTACCGTTCGTCAAACGTATAAACACTGTACATGATATACATTAAATGGACAGTATGCCCATCTATTCAAACATTATGATATGACCCTCCTAAACACGCCTACTTCATTAGAAAGCGGGGAAGCCGTTAGAAGAAGAAGAATGAATGTCTTCTACAAGACTAGCGTCTTGTTGAGCTGAGGAGTGTGAACGCCGTAGTTCACACTCTCGAACCCAGACCACTCTTTGCTTTCTTTCCATCGACCAATGGGGTTATTTTCTATGAGCGCACAAATTATAAAAACAGACGCGGCGTCACCCTGCACCTGCTATTAAATTACTGCGTAATACAACCCGGAAACCAAACCATGCTTTTGACACGTGCAGCTAAACGAAAGAAAAAAGAAACATGGCTGTAGTCTAGAAAAGATGAGCTTACTTTATATTAACTGAAAAGAAGAAATATTAATATATTTACTTTAAAATATGATCTCAAATATCAATAAAGACTAGTAATTTAAAACTTAACCAAAACAGTAACTGATTGTTGACATTGAATGGATTATAAAAAAGAATGTAAGCATTAGTTACTGTTTGTATTTATATTATACTATCATATTTATATTTCCTCTCATGTTTATAATTTTTTTCCAAGATTCAGAATCGGGATTTGAAGGTAAATCAGATATTCGGATGCGTGAAATAGTGGATTCGACCTCAACTTTTTTATTAACCCTCCATATTTCTAACCTATAGATTAATATGTATTAATAACCCTGTGCTCATTAATTACCAGAATCACAATAAATAATGGATATAGCCTATACAACATGCTCGCAATCTCCAAGTCTACACATTTTTCTAGTATGAGAATTTATTAAAAACTCAACTCAAAGCTGGCTCAAAGTAAGAGTACTTGCAGATCCCTAAGCTTTCCCTCTTGAATTGATTTCCCTCTTCATCCCATAAAAAAAAACTTTTAATGATGTTTCACTATTGTTTGTCACTCAGATGCAGATGTTTGTAAAGTGAACTCATAGTCAATCATGAATTGTTGCAGGCCCAACATTCCAACATTGTGACAGTGAGAGAGATAGTGGTGGGCAGTAACATGGACAAGATCTACATCGTGATGGACTATGTAGAACACGATCTCAAGAGTCTCATGGAGACCATGAAGTCCAAGAAACAAGTATTCATCCCAGGTAAACAAACTCTCTTAACTACACATCTACGGTCTCGTTTTTCATAGGAAGCACAGTAGAAGACTTGTAGAAAAGTAACTAGATTACTATATATTAGGGGTTTGCGAGCTTGGGGTTTTCATTCAAGTCAAACTTGAGTCGAGTATTTCTAAAAGTTCCCGAGTTTGAGTATATTCATAATTTTAAAATGTTAAAAAGTGTATTAAAACACATGTTCTTAAAATATGACTGACACTAATTTTTATAAAGAGTAAATACTTTTGAAAAAAAAAGTTAAACAATGGAAATATTGGTTTTTAAATTAGAAATAACACTTATAAAATACAATTTAAACATAAGATCAACACGCAAATAAAAATTTAATAAAAAAATTATTATAATTGTTTTAACGCTCATGTCTTTAAGGACATTAAAATTACACTAATAATTATAAAAAAAGTTAATAAAACGAGTAATTGTGTTATGGCTTAGAAATGTATAACAAGACAATGTAAAAACACTGTACAATGATGTAAAGTAAGTTAGAGTGAAGGAAGCCAACCTGAAAGGATACTTAGGCTAAGCTTAGATATGAACAAACACACTTCTCTTTTCATGTCTTCTTAAACTCTTACACTTCTTCAAAACTTCCACGGTTGCACTGTAACGAGTTACAAGTAACACGCTTGATCAAATGGGAGAATACTCACCCTCTGCCTGGTTGAACTCTCTAACTCCAGATCACATGTGCTACGACCTCCTCTCCCTAACACAATTCCACAGACTAAATGCAAAGATGATTCAACTACGCGCACCTAGTCTTCGTTTCCGCCGCCTGGGCAGTTACAGCACCTTCTATTGCATTCTACTAGTCCCTAGAGTGTCCACGAACCTTCCCAGCGCTGTTGTGTCTCCTCCCTTCCACTCCATATTCCCCTCCTTTTCCCCTCTCTCTGTGGTCATGTCATGGTTACGTGCTTGCTATATATTGTGGTGGTTCGTTTGTATCATGACTCATTGTATCAGTGGCTTACTAAGGTGAGAGCACCGAATTAAGCTTGGACTTAATTATATTCATCAAAACTCTATTTTACCTTAAAATGGGGGAAATCTCTTCAAAATTGTTGGTTCGGATTTATAAACTTTAATTGTTATCTTTAACCCGCCTCGGTGGCGTAGTTGGCTAACGCACGTGTCGTGTTGAGCTCGACAGCTGAGTACGGGGAGATCGAGGTTCGAATCTCGGTCAGGTGAACTGAGAGTGGTTTTTCCTAAATGGTTTTCCACTCTCCCTCCACGCAAATGCGGGTTTACTTCCTCTAATTCAACCTTCCCAATTCCTAATCCATTAGCGTACTTAAAGTGTATAACCTGAATGGGTTGTAAGACGCGGTGCTAAATATTATAATTGTTAACTTTGGGATGGGTTTCTTTGTGGTTTCAACATGGTTTATTTGTAACCTCGATTTATTTCTATTTAATTGTTTGGGGAACCAAATCATTGTTCATAAGTGAACCTTATTTCTATTCTCGCCGCCAGGTGGCTAACTTTGAGTAGCGCTCTTACCACCTTTCTTTAATCATTCGCATCATTAGTGAATGGATATATTTCATGGATGTTGGTTTTGACAGCATTTTATATATTTTATTATTATATGAGAATCACTCACTTGCTGCATGTAACTATGGTTACCTTGGCTGCCTTAAGCGGTGCTAAAGGAAGATGGCCATTGCATATTTGTGAGGTTTTTGTATGAATATATATCTATTGCTAGACGGGGTACTTAATTTGACTCTAACTCTATTTAATGTATGATGCGTGCTAACTTATTAGTGGTAGTAAGACATCTTCTTGGTGTTGTATTTTGTTTCACGCTTCTCTATTATGTCGTTAGACAGAGCATTAGCACAGGAGGCAGGAAAACTTTGCTACAAATTTATTTTATGATCTGGGGATCCTTGTCATTACTGTGCTCGAGGTATTCATGCCATTATTGGTGGGCTTGATTGATATTATTGTCTTTGCCTAGAGTGCTCTGGGAAATGTATATTTATTTGAGTATTGTAATGTCTTTGTGCAATATTAATATCCTTATCTTTGGGTTGTCTGGTGAACTTCGTATATTTATGGGGACGCCTTATTGATTATTAATGTTTCTCACATTAAACGCTAGTCTAATTTAATGATTTAGTCAAATATATGTGGTTTTTTTACATCAAATATTTATTAGTTGGTGTTGGGTATACATTTTTTTAATGTTTGTTGTAATGGATCAAATAAATAACTCATTTTATTTATAATTATAATTAAGCTAGAAGCTGAGGAAGTCAAAAGTGAACTATGTCCTAATTTTTTGTGTAAATTAAATAATGATAATAGAAAGGATTTGAACCTAGGACCTATTTTTTTTTGTTAGTTAAATCATTATAATGGAAAGGATTTGAACCTCAAGATAGGTCAGAATTAAAAGGTAAGGGATAAGAGACTCTGCGAACTTAACAGGAATAAGGGATGTAACTTTTCAAACAAATAAATAGAACTTAACCCAAATATGCAAAATATTTCAAGAAAAGTTAGTATAATATCTAATAAATTAAATTTGGAAGAAATGAAATAAGGATTATAAGATGACTCAAATGTTGGCATGGTTTCTCAACCATGTGATATTACCTTTAACCATATTATAATTGTTTAGGTAGATAAGTAGAGTTATAGAAATTAAAGAAAGAATATTTTGAATTAGTTTTAGAAACAATTAAATTCTTTCAACAATTAAATATTTATTGAAACTTTTTAGATTAAATTAATTGGATTAAACTTTGAATTTATTTTGAAGCTGAAGTAAATAGTTTCCATGGAAGTAATACTGTAAATTTGTGAACATTTTTAAATTTCCTTGCATTTTCATTGGAATATGAATAAAATAAGACAACTAACTTAAAATATTTTCAATAAATAATATTTTGTCACACATGAAAAACATATCTTCTAAAAAATGAACCTAATGTAACCACACAGCTTAAAATGGAAGGTGTTTTTGTATAATATTGTGTGTTATGGATTGTGAATGACAAAACGAGGGTTGCAGGTTGTTGTGATTAGCCTGTAAACAAACAGAATAGAGAAGTTGACCACATAAACATTGTGAGCATTCCTTAGTCAGAAACCAGGACAAGGGGCAGGATAAAGTGTAGGGGATCTTGGCTGACAAAACAACATCACAGTCTAGGGGTCACTCTGCCTGATTCGGGACTACATGGGCTAGGATGTTGGTTCATCAGTACTTGTAGAAGAGGGCTTTGCTCGAGGTACCGGTGTTCAGAAACCTTGTTGGGATCACCTAAGAGTCAGGCAGGCCATTGGTTATTCCTCGCAACACATCGTTTTGTCACAAGCTTCTGAATATTCTTTAGGTTTTTTCATCCTTGTATCACTATAAATATCACATTTGTAAGAGACATAGTACTACTAATAAAAACCTTAAAAATCTAAGTCAAACGTCAATCACAAACCCACACAATCATTTTTGTATAATATTGTGTGTTATGGATTGTGAATGACAAAACGAGGGTTGCAGGTTGTTGTGATTAGCCTGTAAACAAACAGAATAGAGAAGTTGACCACATAAACATTGTGAGCATTCCTTAGTCAGAAACCAGGACAAGGGGCAGGATAAAGTGTAGGGGATCTTGGCTGACAAAACAACATCACAGTCTAGGGGTCACTCTGCCTGATTCGGGACTACATGGGCTAGGATGTTGGTTCATCAGTACTTGTAGAAGAGGGCTTTGCTCGAGGTACCGGTGTTCAGAAACCTTGTTGGGATCACCTAAGAGTCAGGCAGGCCATTGGTTATTCCTCGCAACACATCGTTTTGTCACAAGCTTCTGAATATTCTTTAGGTTTTTTCATCCTTGTATCACTATAAATATCACATTTGTAAGAGACATAGTACTACTAATAAAAACCTTAAAAATCTAAGTCAAACGTCAATCACAAACCCACACAATCATTTATACAATCACCTCCCCTTATCCCCGGCCATAGCACATCCTGACAGATCTTAGGTCCACGATAAAGATCAAGAGAAGGGGAGTGTTACATTAAAATCAATGGAAAGTGACATAGGGTGTTTCAACTATTGTATGTAACATGTTTTATTATTAGGTAGTGATTGAAAAGATAGCAAAACTTTGAAAAATCAGAGTTATACATTGAATGTTTGATGAGTTAATTATATGCAATTATTTATTAATATTGTTATTGAATTCAATATTTTATTAGATTTTGTTTTAATAAAAGTCTACCTTGAATTTAAATTTTATTTGAAAATTTAAAGGGTTTTTTATATTTATAAAATGAATCGGTAATTAAAAATATTTTTTCGACCCATTCCTTGGCGTGGGCATTAAACAGCGTCTGTGTTTTCCTAAACGTTCTCTGGTGCGGGCGCAAATCAAAATCTTATTGCAATAAATTATTCTTATGTCATCTATCAATGAACCACTGTACTTTTAGCCAATCTGAATACTTTATATTGAAGCTAATATATGGGGGCTACCAGTTTATTGTGATACTATGACCATGAATCAAGCAATAAATGAGAAAATATTTGTTGGCTAAAAGGATACGAGTAGGAAAATGGCTGCTGGACCTACGAAGATAACTTTGCTACATGCGAGGGAATGGGTTGATTAATTTTGCGTTATAAAAATAATTTTTTGTAACTGAAAATAAATTATTTAAATTGTCTAAATTGAAAAACTAAAGTGGAGTCTTTTTAAAGGTGGTTTTTAGTAATAATTCAAAATGGTGACCCGGTAGAGTCAGTGCTCAGCTGATCACACCAATACCCAACATCAATAGTGTTCATTCACATTGTCTTTAAATACAGGGTTAGTCATAATACCATGAAACATTAAAAAAAATTACCATTCATAAACTACACAAACCTAGTATTAATGCTTACACAGAAAGAACGACATAACATTCAAGTTTCTGTAAAGGAAACTGCTCACACATAGTTACCTCGGTTAGCAGCTAGGAGGAAGTAATAGCAAAGATAGCGCTGAGCCAGCGTGAGAAGGCATGGCTGATGTCACAGCTTAATTAAGACAATGATGATTACATCTATCAATAAGATGGCTGTCTACCTCATTACCACAATGAAGTACGACAGTACATCATTGAAAGGACGTACAGATCGCGTTGATGAGGTGTAAATGCAGTGGCCACCCCGTTTGCCAGATTTAACCCCGTGTGACGTCTTCTTTGGGGAATTCATGAAGGATACTGTCTTTGTGCCCCCACTCCCTCCTAATCTCCAGGAACTTCGAAACCATATCACTGCGGCTCTGACACTAATTGACTCTGACATGCTCACACACATGTGGGATAAAATGGACTCTCATCTAGATGTCTGCCGCATCTGGGAATTTTTGAAGTTTGTGAAAAAAACATTGAGAGTATACCTTTATTTCAGTGTAGTAAAATACAGTATATTTTATGTAGTGTATTGATATTACATTTTTCAAATGTTTCACGGAATCATGACTAATCAATCCTGTGTAACGGCCACAAGCTTGATAAACATTCCCACTAAATTCGATTTTTAAAGAATTTTGTCTGATAACGTTATTAACTTTGTACAGGATAAAACTTACGGGTAACTGATGGTACGATTGATTACTGCCCATATTTGCAGATGCATGAGATCGCAACACCTGCATGGAAAGTTCACATAGAAAACATTTATGAAATGAACAAAAAAAACCAATGATATATATTTTTTCAATACATATTTGATCTTCTTTTAGTTTAAACACAATTCAAACTTTGGCACAAAGTCTTGTTGTAACATTACAAAGATATACTGCCGCCACTTCCAAAGTACAATTTCTTTGTCATTAACAACACCAGTTGTGTTGGTGTAGGCCTTCACTCTGGGCCGAATGCTGTATGAGTTGTAGCCTCCCACCCCTTGCCTGCACATTCGTTTGAATCTGGCTGAACGCATATAGGCCATCAGTGACACTAGGAAAACAAAACTCTCAAAGCATGTAAGCACTACTCATGACAAAGCAAAAGTCCTACAGAAAATAATTTTACCTGCTTAGTAAGAAAAAAACAATATTGGATAGTCATTGGTTTGGATCTTAGTCATTTGATGAAATCTAAACTAATATTTTATGAAATCAGGCAAGATTTGAGTGACCTTTGAATCTCTAAAAATGTGGTCCACTTATTGCCAAGATTTCTAAGTATATAGTAATATATTTTAAATATCTATTCGATTGTAAAATACAAAAAATAATAATTTAACATAATTAAGTAAAGATGAGTGTAAAAAAAAGTCAATTTTATCCCAGATATTGTGTGACTTGATTATTTTTTCTACTTGTAAATTTTAACATATTTCAACCCATTGCTAAGATTCAGATTTTATATTTAGGCTTCAAAAATCAAATGCATATCCAGGTGCATACAAACAATTCATAAAATTATGAGTTGTGGACAAAGAAAGAGTTGTTTCTTTAAAAAATTACCAGATTAATTAATAATAATAATAATAATAATAAGCACCGTGTCTTACTACCCATTCGGGTTATACGCTTTAAGTACTAATTACTCTAAGGGATTAGGAATTGGGGAGGTTTAATTAGAAGAAGTGAACCCGCATTTGCGTGGAGGGAGAGTGGAAAACCGTGAAGGAACAACCCCCCCCAGTTCACCCGACCGAGATTCGAAACCTCGATTTCCCCGTCCCCAGCGGTCGAGCTCAACACGACAAGCGCGTTAGCCAACTACGCCACCGAGGCGGGTCCAGATTAATTAAATGTGTTCATGGAGTGTACTGCATTTGACAATTCAAGTATTGACAAACACACTTTCGAAAATAGTATGACACTTTGCACTCTTCTGGTTGGAGTATGTCACTTTGCACTCTTCTGGTTGGAGTATGTCACTTTGCACTCTTCTGGTTGGAGTATGTCACTTTGCACTCTTCTGGTTGGAGTATGTCACTTTGCACTCTTCTGGTTGGAGTATGTCACTTTGCACTCTTCTGGTTGGAGTATGTCACTTTGCACTCTTCTGGTTGGAGTATGTCACATTGTACACTTCTGGTTTGGAGTATGTCACTTTGCACTCTTCTGGTTGGAGTATGTCACTTTGCACTCTTCTGGTTGGAGTATGTCACTTTGCATTCTTCTGAAAAGTGTATGTCAGTCATAATGTATATTTTCAAAAGAAGTATATTACATTGCAAACATAGTTTTTTAAGTGAACACAAACTTTTGATTGTGATTAATCACTGCACAAAAGTCAAGGGATACCCTAAATTATTTAATAGCTCATCTTCGAATTAATCGCTGTTTTTATTTCAGGTGAGGTAAAATGTTTGATGCAGCAGCTGCTACGAGCTGTAGCTCATCTCCATGACAACTGGATTCTGCATCGAGACCTCAAGACTTCTAATCTTCTACTCAGTCACAAGGGTATCCTCAAAGTGGGGGACTTTGGCTTAGCACGGGAGTACGGGTCACCTCTCAAGGGCTACACCCCTATTGTGGTCACCTTGTGGTACCGCACACCTGAGCTGCTGTTGTGTGCCAAGGTATATAAAACTGTCTTGATAATATAGAGTATTTAAAATGTCACCATTAAAGGTGAGGTGCTAGTGAGCGTGAGCTTAGTGCATTAATTTTGCAGTTTTTATAACATAAATATATTTTGGTCAAAATAAATCAAATATTTCTTCTATAGAAACATAGAGTTCAGTTGTCTGCATATGCTAATCTCAACAGTTCTTGAATATCTGTCATTAACATGACAACAATTGGTGACAAACTTTTTAAATAAAGAGAAAACATCATTTAATTCCAGAACACCTTTGACAGTTATTCACGAATTGTTGAGATTAGCATGTGCAGAAAACTAAACTCTATGTTTCTATAGTATAAATATTTGATTTGTTTTGACTAATAAATGTGAAACTTCAAGAATACTGCCTTAAACTCACGCTCACCAGCACCCCACCTTAAGAAAAATACAGTTCACACTTTACACTGCTTCCATAGGGAATGACAATATAATAGGGCTCTGCGAGTACTCCTATTCTGAGCTCGTCGCTTAAGCTCGAAATCGAGATAGAAAGTTTAGTAGGCTCATCATTTTCGAGCTTCCACTTGATCTACTTAATAATCTATTTTTAAAATGCAATATTAAGCATAGTCTATTTAATTGAGATAATATCAGCATTCCCACTTATAAATCATTCGGTTACCTAACAAATTATTAAAAAATTAATTTCAATTTTCACATTAATAACATAATAAACTTTAAAACCTCTTTAGTTTGGTAAATTTATTCAATATTTTTGTCCATTTTGAATTATACTTGATTGAAGTTGTTTACTTGTATTTCCATAACAAAGTAATGAAAATAAAAATAGCTAAGAAGATATGATGAATGATTATTTTTATCTGTCCCTTTCTAAAATAATAATTTATGTTAAATTAAAAATGTAATATTAATAATATATTATATTAAACGTTTTCAAACTTGAGATAACTAAAACTCGTATTAATTAATACATTTAGCTACAAAACTAGCTCTAGTATAGTTACTATTTAGTTATAGAATTATGTTGGTTAACCTATTTAAAAATCAATGTTGATATTATTTATTGAAATGCATATTTTACCAAACTTACCACATTTATATTATAAAAAGCACTTACTATTTCGTATTGTTTCCTAGAATTTTTTTTTTTTAATTTTAAAGTATGAGCATCAACTTTTATAAGCATTAAAAATTAAATTGAAGTCAATTTCTCAATAAAATAATGTCTAACAAGAGCCCGTACAATGCACATAGAGGAATGGAAATGGAACAGAAGACGTGATAACACACAATCACACTAAGGAATAATAAACGAAATACGAAAGACTTCAAATTTCTAACTGCTTATGATTCTTATGTTTTCTTATACAGTAAATTAAGTTACTGAAGCATATTTTGGGGAAATAATAACTTATTAAAACGTCAATTGTATTAACTTTTAATCAAGACAGCATAGAAACACTCTACAATAATGTAAAGGTATAGTGGAGGAAGCCAACCTGAAAGGATAGTTAGGTTAGGCCTAAGCTTTTACACTTCCCACTTTTTCAAACTTCCACAGTAGCACATAAACGCACCTGCCAAATTAACTTAATCTCGTATTTTTCTATAACGTTGTTCTTGTTCTCGAACGTCCATTATGTTAATTTGTACCTTATGTGTTAAATTGTTAGTAAAACACCATGCAGGAAAAATCCAATGCTATTTAAGCAAATCCGTGGGTTTTTTTTAACTACTCACTCAGGCTGTATCTACACATAAAGTGTTTTTTAATAAATACATAGGTAAAGTGAATATAACATTTATATGTTCACAATAAGCTACATATATTAGTGTTAAGAAAAAAAAAATCATATTTAGTTTGATGTTAGATAACTATGCCCAATGTCAACATAATATTGTTACTAGAGAAGGGCCACTCGAATCTTCGAATCCACTGAATCCTGACAAGTATTCAAGATTCGAGGATTCGGTGTTTTACTGGATTCTATGATTGAATCTTTCACTTCATAAATAAAGCATAATATGTTGTATTCAAAAATTACTTAGTTAGGCCTACTTGAAAAGCACAACTTAATCCGGAATATTTATTTTGTCGGACAAAAGATTTAAACATTAATAAAATCTTCTTTAAAAAAATAAAAAAATATTAGGTGTGGTAAATCTTACGTGCCTTGTACCCTATCCTCCACCTCTATGGGAAAATTGGACTCGACCGTTTCGGCACATGCTCACTTATAAACTTTCACCTCACGAAAAATCTTGTAAATATTTTAATAAACACATTAAAACTCATCAAAAACTGAAAATCAAAACTATAATTACAAATAAACTCAAAATAAAGTAAACAAATCATGCTTTTTTTAACAGAAATAATAACTCATTACGGATGATACAAAGTCAGCCGCCATTAAACACGATACAAAGTCGGCCGCCATGACGTGTATGTTTACTCGCCCGAGTGATGATTAAAATAAAGATACTGTTAATTCTTACTACCCAACTGGTTTTAATTATCTACAATTATGTAAAGAGCCCCAATTTATTGCATATGATCCTTAAGTTAGATATTTTGTTGGGTTTCATGAAAAATAAATACTGTCAACATCAGACAGCGATAAAAGCGTTTATTTATCCCTATCAACCTACGTATCGTATATCGATTATTTGTTTAAAATCGATTCAGGTAATCTGATCACTTAGTAAATGCTCTCGATGTTTTAAGAATCAAATAACGACTTGCTAATCCATTATTTATTTTTTAATTGATTTTAACTTAGTTTTTATTATTTAAAAAAAATATGTTATTGAAGTAATTGTAAAAAATATTCAAACGTAGTCCTGCCTTATATAATGGGAATGAACATATTGTAGTTGAAAATATGTTCGTGTTTTAAATAGAATGTATTCTCATAAATCGATATATCGCAAGAATCGAATATATTTGTTTTCTACGCAAAAATTGATAATGGATATAAAATAAAATAATAATAAAACATACTTAAGCATTATTGAGTTCACTATTTCCAATGTATGTTTAATTGTTAAGCATGTTGTTTTAGTCTTTATTAAAAATATCCGTTTGTATTTTTATTTTTGCTATCTGAATACAATAAAATATCCTTTAATGATGATTAAAGTTGATCAAAGGATATATAGGCCTAATCTGTTTATTTCACATGTTTTTTAGAAACTTAACCCATTCTAACAACACTTTTAAAAATAACTAAAAGACACTCAAATTTTGATTGATTTGATTTTTAAACAATAATATGAGTCTAGATTGTTTAATCTGGCTGGAATTTAACCTGTATTTTGCGAGGGGGTGTTAGGGTTGATCAAAATTGAAAGCATCATTGAAATAAACCTTAATTCACAGCTTAGGCCTATATTGTGTAATGTGGGTCTATTTGTAAATCATTACAATTTATAACAATTTGCTAGGATTCGAATTCGGATTCGAGATTCAAAAATAAAATGTAGATTCGGATTCGAGAAATAGTTGATTCGACCCATCTCTAATTTTTACTTAAAATTAAATAGAAAAATTGTCTAACTTCAATTCAGCTTCAAGAATATTTGCCATATCCGCTTCGAACCAAAAAGGTAGACTTCCTACACCCCTACTTAATATAATATTATTTTGTTAGCACCGCGTCTTACTACCCATTATGGTAATATGTGTAGGTACTAAATACGATAATAGGCTAGGGATGAGGAAGTTAGAATTTATAGGAAGTGTACCCACATTTTTAGACCATGTGGCCACTGAAGTGGGCTCATTTCCCTACTAATCCAAGTGTTGTAACTTTTTTACAAAGAGGGTAGCAGGGTGACACTCCCTAAAAACAATGTCACACTCCAGACTATTTAACACAAGGACAAATAATTGATTTCATAGGTTATTGATAATCATTTCATTCAGATAATTTAATTGAGTTTGTGTGTCAACATCGTGTCAGAAAATATAAAATATATAGTCTATTTTACAATTCAAGCTACACACATTTTATAATGATCACCAAAAAAAATCTGAAAAAGTAGATTACCCCTTAAAACTCATTTCCCCTTCCACTACTAAGAGTATAAAAGACAAGTTATCTTTCAAATACATCAATGAGTCACTACCTCACAATATTTACCAATATCATTAAAGCCAAAGTCTCTGGGTTTGGTGTAAATGGAACTCCTGGTTGGCTTATGTACTAATCAACCAATGATCTGTATAATTATTGGCATCGGCCAAGCTATATATCAGTGGGCTGTATATTTGGAGAGTTCCTCACAATGAAGGCCTTGATAATGTTTCAGGAATACTCAACACCAGTCGACATGTGGTCAGTAGGCTGTATATTTGGAGAGTTCCTTACAATGGAAGCCTTATTCCCAGGAAAGTCAGAGGTGGACCAACTCAACAGGATATTCAAGGTATACAATCCTCCTGCATTCAAAATTTTTTTAAAGCTGGTTTTATTTGATCATCTCTAGAAATATACACAAGGCCATAGCCATTATTTTAGTTATTGGATGGTGTGGTGGGGAGGTGATATGAGTTGGAATAGTTCCAAAACTTCCTGGGACCAATGAAATTCATGAATATTGAATGGCTTTAGAATCAATTTTGAGAATTTTTCTGTTAACTAAGGGCAGGAGTCTTAGTAATGTAAGTGCTGCAAACAATAATTTTTTTAGTATTTATAAAAGCTAGTTAAAAACATTTTTAAAAAATGTCTAAATAAATACACTACTCTTTCACTTATGATGACGAGCTTAAACCTGCTTATGTAGTCACTAGGTTTAAGACAGAGAGTCGATTTTCATCAACGGGGAGATCGAGGCTCAAAGCCTGGTCATGTGAATTAAGGGTGCTTTTTCCATAAATGATTGGTGCATTTCCTTTAAATGCTACCTTTTTCTTCTCCACACCATTTGTAAATACAAAAGTAATTCTAACAGCTAGTAAGACAAAATGCACTATATAAAAAAAAATTGAAATTTTATTTAAAATGTTTTAAGAAACGTGTTTAGTTTGAAAACTAGAACTATTTTGACCAAATTAGTTCCTCATTAAGGATTTAACAATTTTTTTTGCTTACTAAACTCTACAGAAATTAGTGTTTTTACTAAAATTGTTACTATCTAAATCAATATTTGGTGCCCTTCCCACCCCACTATTCCCCCATCAAGAGCATATTTAGTAGGTTTGCTAATTTGTATTCCATAACCCTTAGCTTGTGTTAAGAGCCTTAGAATCAATAACAAAGTGTTTTAAAAATAGCTTTTCATTATTAGCTTTTTGAATTCAAAAATTTAGTTTGATTAAGTTATTATTTATGTTTGTAAAACTTTGTTTTAGTAATCTTGGCATAAGCTATGGGAATGGTGGTGGGGATTAAGATGAAAAAGTTCATGTGATTAATATAACATTAGTTTTATATAACTCGGACAAACTTTACAAACATTTACATTGATATTTGATCCTTATTTTATTAGCCTAATTCTATGTTTAGTCCTTTTTTAAAACAAAAGTGATATATTTCCTTTTATTTTGATAGTACAAAGTATTTGGGAGCTCTGCATAGTCATCACAGATTTAACAAACCATTACATGTTTGTTAAATCTCGATATTAGTTATTGTTCTCCTTATTTTATTTAGTAAAAACCCTCTGTGATTAAGATACTAACAGGGCTCGTTTTGGTACTACTATTCCTACTTTTTGAACTCCGGAAGTAAGAAACCTTAGTATGAAAACTCGCCTTGTAATGTCCGTTTGTGTGAAATATGTCGATAAGAAATCTCGCCAAGTGCGAGGTGCATGTTGTCATCAGGTTCCTTCTCATTGAAGGAAAAACACCAACTGAAATTTTTTCACTGACCGAAACTGTTTATAACGAAGGTATTATGAACCGAACGAACGTGTTTAAGTGGTGTCATGAGTTTAATGAAGGTATAACAAATGTTCATGACGATCAGAGGTGTGGAAGACCTTCTATTTTGACCGATGAGTTGATGCAAAAAAAATCGAGAAAACTGTTGGTGAAGACCACCTATTGACAGTGGATGAAATTTCTGCCATTTTTCCACAACTCTCCAGATCTCTTTTACACAAAACAATTACAGAGACGCTGGGATTCCGAAAATTGTGCGCAAGATGGGTCCCAAAATAACTGACAGAACAGCACAAAGTGAATCGGGTCGCTAGCACTTGCAAGTTCCTAGAGCGATTTTAATAGGAAGGTGAGGATTTTCTGAGCTCTATTTTGACTAGAGATTTAACGTCAGTGGATCATTACACTCCTGACACAAGAACACAGTAACCACAGTGGCACACCAGTTCCCCATCTGCCAAAAAATTTAAAACCTCAACTTCGGGCAAAAAAATCATGGCCACTATAAATTGGGGCCGAAAAGGAATCATTTTGATTGAATTTCTGCCTCATGGGAAGACGATTAATGCAGCATGATACTGTGGAACCCTAAAAAAGCTCAGTAGAGCAATTCAAAATGGAGGGGAATGTTGACAAAGGGAGTGCGCTTGTTCCACGACAAAACCTGCCCGCACACGGCCAATACCAGCAAGGCGCTTTTGAACTCATTCGGTTGGGACATTTTGAACCACCCTGCATACTCCCCTGACTTGGCGCCTTCATATTTTCATCTTTTCACCTCCCTGAAGACTCATATGGGTGGAAAAAAATTTCAACCGACGAGGGAGGTGAAACACGGGGTCCTGAACTGGAAAAAGGAGATGGCGGGAGAATTCTTTGAGGAGGGCATCAACAAGATTGTGCCACAGCTCACAACCTGCATAGAACGGGAAGGCGACTACGAGGACAAATAACTGACATAGTTACCAACAAAATCCTGTAATTTTGTTTTAAATGCAATTTTTTAAATAGAAAAATTGAGTTATCTTACTTTCTGCGTGTGCCTTGTACTTGGCTGGACTCGGAGAAGAGAAAAGAATTGAGGCTGAATGGGAGCAAGAAGATAAAGAGGAAAAAAAAACCAAAGTGAAGAGTTTCAAGCAAATAGGAAAGTTTTGGAAAATAAATCACAGTAAGCTAAAGAGGTAATGCAAAAAGAGAACCTGTTATAAAAGCAAGAATCATAAGCTAGAGAAGAAGTTCAATCTCACATCAATAGTGGCAGAAGCGAATGAAAGGATTAATAATGCAATGAAAATCAATGATTGGAAAGATTTGCAAACAGCTCGAACTACGCTAGAATCTCCGGTTAAAAAGAAATTTGCAAGAGAGTTACTCTGCTTTTGAGAAAATTAGAAACAAACAAAATCAAATTCCAAAGAGGAAGACAACAATGTTGGACTACTTTTGCACATCTATGAATAAAATACCTTAAAACAATTGAAAGAGTGATTAATTATTCTTCCTCCCCTCGCACTCCCCCTCCATATGACCTTATATAGCCCTAACAGTAAGATGTGGGGGTAAAAAAAATAAAGTTTTATTATGATGTTACACAGATTATTTTATAAATAGATTTTATTTTTAGTTGGAAGACAGTTTATTTTAACTTATGTCATCTTTTGAAGATAATGAACATCATTATTGTAATAACTATCATTATTATTACTATTTTGTTTCACTATCATTATTTCCAAATTTGGATTTGTGATGAAATGACAAAGTAAAATAAATACTGTACTAAAGAGAGAATAAATTAAAGGGGGTGAGGGGGGAGATAAATGGAGGATTTGTAAGGGCTTTATGATGGCTGAGCATTCCTCCTCCTTTTATAAAATACTTTTTCCTATATTTACTACAGGCCCAATAACATAAAAACATTGTTCTTAGTCGTTTATTTTATTTTGGCACTATGAGGTGAATATATTGTTTTTAATGTGTCCTACTTTACCTACTTTTTGACACCCAAAATATGCGATGAGGCCATAACTAAGTATGTGCTTTTAGGATCTGGGCACACCCAATGAGAAGGTATGGCCGGGCTATAGCAAGCTGCCAGCTGTACAAAAGATGACATTCACCGAGTATCCAGTGAGCCAACTGAGACAGAGGTTTGGCTCTATGATCACAGACACTGGCATGGACCTGATGAATAAGTTCCTCACGTATGACCCCACACAAAGAGTGACGGCAGAGGATGCTCTGAAACATGAGTATTTCAGGTATGCCCTCATTTTGTTGAGAAGAACAGATTAGAAAAAAAACATTATTTTTTTTGTCAACATTGCTAATTATGAATTTTGCCAGCTGTGTATAATAATGATCTTCTGGCTTTCTCTTTCTTTCTTATATCAACTGTTTGCCACTTTCATATTATTTATTGGTGCACATAACGCTAACAATCTTCTATCCTCCTCGTTTCTCTCTTCCCATATTTCCTTCCTGAACACCACCTCAAATTCTCCACAATCTTTTCCTTATTTTGCGTTAAGATGTTTCATTATTACCTGTCATTTATTTCCCATATTGTTGTGCCTCACTGTTTTCCCCGTGCGCCTTGTCTCTGCACATGGACCGACTGCGCCAACCACCTTCTCTACTGCCTGGGTCACTCCACACTTCATGTTCTTAAAGCCGTTTGTGAAGAGTTCCCCACTATACTCAGCACCCATAAGAACTCCTCTTTCTATTGGCTTGCTTGGCGGCCACTCTCTCTCACATTCTCACGCACAAATGAGAACTCCCATTTTCTCCCATTGAACATGGCCAGGCAGCAGTGGAATGTATTCAACTCGGTGGTTCCTTAATCAGAGACCAGTCGGTGAGTGGCTACCGAACTTGGATGTGCCACCTTTTCGAAGGAGCCAAAAATAAATTGTCAAAATCAGAAAGAGCAGTATTGTATCGTATCCTCTTGCTCCTTTACCTCCCACCGCAACTCACTTTGGCAGGACCATCACCCTACCTTCCACTGTGACTCACGTTGCTGGGACCATCACCCTACCTCCCACCTCGACTCACGTTGCTGGGACAGTCACCCTACCTCCCACTGTGACTCATGTTGCCGGGACCATCACTCTACCGCCCCACCGCAACTCACATTGCCGGAACATCCTTCTGTTCCACCGCAACTAACGTTGCTGGGACACACTCGCCAACATTTTTCCCACCCCTACCCACAAGTGTCTTTCTTCTGTTGGACACCCCACTTGTGTGGCGTACACTTGCATCACAGCCACCTTTTTTCCTCTATCGGTTATTGCCATATTCATTATCCTGTCATTTGTCCCTACCACCTTTTCTTTCAGCCCTTCTCTCTCTACAAACCTACTCCATGTCTCCTTACTTCGTCATTTCCCATCCAATACAAAATGTAGTCTTTCCTTAATGTCCTCATGCCACTCACTCCCTCTCCACTTGGTCTCACTCAGGCTCAAGACATCCACTCTCCTCTCATCCCTAATGCCCACAATCTCCTCCACCCTTCTAAGTCACTGTGCCAATGTTCAGAGTCCCTTTTTGTAGCTTATGGCTGTCAACAATTTTTCCAATTCTGCATTTTACTTTATTTTCTGGGGTACTTTGGTTTGTTTCGGCCACTGGTTTACTAAGCCTGTTGTGACCTACACCTGAGTAGCTAGATTGCAGTTTATAGGTCTTCAGGTAGACCTTTTTGTGGTAGCCTTCCCTAACCAAGGCTACGGATACTGATAACGACTTAGCTGATTATCACTAACCTTCACACTCCTATTACGCCAAGCTGGAAGGTCTAGCTTTACAATAACTTCACATATTGAAGAGGCTCCAGAAAGAAATATGAAAAATCAGTCGCTTGAAATAAAAAACACTTATTTCATTATGACAGATGGGGGTTGAACCCCAGTCTCTTTTTCAGGCCCCAGCACACTGTATGTATTGCTAAATATTAGGCCTGTGTGAGAATGACATTTTGACTTCAGGAAATTTTTTAGGTGGGAAATAATGACTTTCTAGATGGAGTAATCCTCACTAAAATCATAAATAATGGCTTTGACTATTTGAATCTTAAATATGCAATCCCTTACAATTATAATACTTGTACAAGTGGCAGCAATAAGCCAACTACTGAGTCGAAGGTGGCTGTGCTATTTGATAGCTCGTGATCTTAATAAAATCACACCGTTATAGCCGATGATTTCCGCACGTCGATCATAGACTCTGCCTTAAAATATGAGTGAAGAATTACCGTAGGTACGAGACGATTCCTGGATAGCTCAGTGGTTAGACAGACCATTGGCGTACTAAGCCATAGGTCCCAGGTTTAATTCCCATGTTCAGGTGTCATTTTTCAATTTTCAGAATTAGATATCTAGATGGAGTAATCCTCACTAAAAGCATAAATAATAGCTTTGGTTATTTAATTCTTAAATTTACTTAATAGGTGTGTCTTTATACAAATAAGTGTGTTGAAGGTGTGTTGAAGGTGTGTTTCGTGCATATTTTGCTTTAAAAAGATGATTTCCTACCTTAAATATATTAAGGGATGGATATTTCCTGTAATTATATGTAGTGTCATGTTATTTAAAGGCACTCGGTACATCCATTTACAGAAGACAAGGTTATTTTGAATTTAAAAATTTAATAATATTTCTAATGAAAATTTGATATAAATGGGACATTGATAGAGACGGTCCTTAGTTGTAATTTTTTTTTAATATCTTCCCCAAATAATACGGGGATTTTTTTCCCCACCAGAGTTTTGCTATCAACCAATTTCCTGTAGCTCAGGATCTCACACAGCCATACTAAGTATTCCTCAGTGCAGTGAACCTTGGAGCCAAGCATATTATTTGCGCAACCAAACATTCCTTTATATAACAGGCCATAGTTGATGGCCTACTTGCAACACTATCGTCAAGATGGATGTTTGGTTGATAGATCTACATATGTACGAGTGTTTCCAGGGAGGCTCCTCTACCCATAGACCCTGCTATGTTCCCCACATGGCCTGCAAAGAGCGAGTTGGGTCACCGCAAGGCAGCTGCTGCAAGCCCCAAGCCGCCTCCTGGAGGAGCCGAGTACAGGCAGATGGTGAGTTGCATTATAATTAAAGATGGGCCACTCAAGTCTTGGAATTCTCGAATCCACCGAATCCTGACAAGTATTCGATATTCGAAGATTCTGTGGTTGAAACTTTCACCTCATAGACAAAGCATAATATTTTGAATTCAAAAATTACTTAGTTAGGCCTACTTGAAAAGTATAGCTTAATCCGTAATATTTATTTTTGTCGGACAAGAGAGATTAGCATGAATAAAATAATTATTTCTTAAAAACATAGTAATTGTTAGGTGTGGAAAATCTTGCATGCCTAGTACCCTACCCTCCCACCTCTATGGGAAACTTGGACTCGACCGTTTCAGAACATGCTCACTTCTAAAATTTTCACCTCATGAACAATTTTCTGAATATTTTTAATTAACACATTAAAACTCTTAAAAAAACTGGAAATCAAAACTAGAATTACACAAATATTCAAACGAAGTCCTGCCTTATAAAGTGGTAATGAACATATTGTATTTGAAAATATGTTAGTGTTTGGAATAGAATGTATTCTCAGAAATCGATATATCGCAAGAATCTAATATATTTCTTGTTTTCTATGGGAAGATAGATAATGGATATATAAGAAAATAATAATAATAATACTTAGGCATTATTGAGTTCACTATTTCTAATGTATGTTTAATTGTTAAGCATGTTGTTTTAGTCTTTATTAAAAAGTATCTGTTTGTATTTCTATTTTTGCTATCTTAATAAAATAAATTATAATCCTTCAATGATAATTAAAGTTGATCAAATGATAACTAGGCCTAATTTGTTTATTTCACATGTGTTTTAGAAGCTTAACTCATTCTAACAACACTTTTAAAAATAACTAAAAGTCATTCAAATTTTGATTGATTTGATTTTCAAACAATAATATGAGTCTAGATTGTTCAATTTGGCTGGATTTTAACTTGTATTTTGCAAGGGGTGTTTGGGGTTGATTAAAATTTAAAGCATGATTGAAATAAATCTTAATCTACAGTTTAGGCCTATATTGCGTAATGTAGGCCTATTTGTAAATCATTAAAATTTCAAATAATTTGCTAGGATTCAGATTCGAGATTCCAAAATAAAATGTAGATTTGGATTTGAGATTTGGATTCGAGAAATAGGGGATTTGACCCATCTCTAATTATAAATTTTCATGTGCCACTACATGAGGTTGTCAAATTGAGCCGAAATTATCAAACTGTTGGCTGTTTGCCAGCCTTTCTTTCATTAAGGGACTTTTTATCTTGGAATGAGCTCTTGAATCCTTAAGAACTCTTGAGATTCGAGGATTTGAAAAAATTTCTGAATCAAGACTAAAATCCTTTAAAAAAAATTGGCAAGTGAAATTTGTTTTAAAGCTCTACTACTATATATATTTATGGTTCAAAACCAGTTATAATTATAGGATGAACTTAGCAACCAAGCCCCAGACCAGTAATTTAACTTAGTTTATGAATATTATAATGAATGGATTTTAACTTAAAAGAAATAATCTTAACATTTGGTTAATATTTGTATCTGACACCTTAGCTCAGTCGATAGCATGTCTGTCTACTGAGGTAAGGGTCCCGGGTTTGATTCCCGACATGGCCAAACATTTATCATTGGTGAAACCTGTGAACACACACTCAGAGTGATAAATTAACGGCTGGAGACTGGATGTTGTGCCTGTCCTAGTCTTAAGTTATATTATAGGCGTATGAAGTTAAAAGGCCTAGCAAGCCAATAGTGGAAAATATATGGCTTGAATAAAACTCTGACCCAGGTTACAGCCTTGAAACAGTAATGGATGTAGAGTAAAATTTGCATACATTGTATTTTATGGGTAATTTGTTGGTGTAGCAATTTAATATTTATTCATTATGATATTGGTACATTTTTTATGCATATGTTGGTAGTTCTGTCAATATTATTTGTTCTTGCCTTATCTGTATTTAGTTTTTCATTTCAGATTAATATTTCCGTTAATAAACTACTTTCAATCCAGTAATGTTTGATGTTTGTAGAATAAACATTATATAAACCTGTGGTGGCATGTTTTCATAATATATAATAATAATTATCATCATTATTATGATGCGAATTCTGATGATAAAATATGGTAGATACATACGGGGAAAACCTGGAAAGTCAGCGAATTCTTTGATGTCAGGGAATTTAATAAAAAATAAGGAAAAGACGAGGAATTTAAATACTTAACTGATTCTGCAACTAAACATTTGAACAAAAGTGATAGTTTTAGTTGCTTGGTGTTAGCAAAATATCTTGTACACATAAATTATTCTAACATGAGGTGGTTGTACAGTGTTAGGGTTTATTTTATAACATTTTTACACAAGGACACAAATATTAGCTAATTAAATATTAAAAAACAAGAATTTATAAGAATGTTGATGTTTATTAATAGCTTAGGGTTTTTTGACAATATGTTATCACTGTAATAAAAATAAAAAAATTCCCGTCCGCCATGAAAAACTAAAAAAAATCCATGACTGGAATTTTTTTAAATGTTGTCTGGAAAACCTGGAAAAGTCAGGGAATTTTATGCTAAAAGTTTTGTAGCCACCTTGTTGTAGTTTTAATATTGATTATGGTTAAAAGCTAATCTCAAGGTTTTGAATGGCTTTATGTTGAGTCGTATGTTATCTTGACAAGTGTGATGTTGTTTCAGGGCGACACAGATGAAGACGTGGCATCCCTAGGATTCCACATGGGCACTATCGAGAAGGGTCGCTCTGCTGCTGGTGCTGGTTTCAGTCTCAAGTTCTGAACCACTCCATTACTTTTGCTGGGTATGCAACTTTTAAATTGTTAAAAAATTGAAAACGCCACTATCTAAAATATAATAAAATAGATGAACTCTTTTCGTACTACTTCTTTTTCTACTTCCTCGTTAATAGGTGTTTAATCTGATCAAACTGATATTATTGATTCATCCTAACCTGAGACCAGAAGTAAACAAATATTCCCATATCACTACGTGAAGGACCTACATGATTGGTGAAACACCAGTGCAATATTTTAAACAGGTACTACCATGTATAATCAGCATTATACCAAAGTAGTTCAATATGAATTTTTGTACTTTTTAATGCTTGTAAATTTTAAACCTACTATATTAGTCTATACTTTACAACAATCATGCAAAACGATAATAAATTACTTACAAGAGTGTAAACAATTAATCACTGTTAGATAAAGGTTCAATTCCACTGAGACTAAAATCATATTCTTGCCTGTCTTCCTTGGTCCATTTATAAAGAAAGATTTTTTTTAAAAGGAGTGCACTTTAGAACATATAGCGGACTTTACTAAATCGTTGACCTTGCCCAACACAGGATTTTCTCTTTTCCTTTTTTTCCCAGGAATTGTAAATTTGCCTGTTTCTGGTTTTTCTTTTCTTCACTGAAAACATTGGATACTGTTTAGAATATTTATTGAAAGGCAAACACCATAAATAGATGTGAAACCCTCACAACTGTCACTTAACGCTGCCAAGATGAACTGTCGACTGACCGTTGCTGACTTTACGTTAACATGTGATAAGGACTGTACATGGAGTGCAAGTCAGGAGGTTTTTTTTATTCGAATAACGCTTGCAAAGCTTAAAGTATAATTTATAAACCAATTAAAGGGATCATTTTAGTTATAATAATTTTCTAATGTAATTTTAAAACAAGTTTAATACAAAACATAGGAGGGACTATTTAGTGAAAGGCTACCATTGAAGTCCGTTCAGTAGCAAACCAGAGCATAGACTTCCACGTGGCTTTGTTTAGAACATGTCTCAGCTCAGGATGATTCAATAATACAAGATAAGTTCTCAATGGATTATACTTATCACAATATACTATGTACAGGGTGTCTACCATCCGGGAAAATCAGGGAAAACGGGAATCAGCCGGGAATTTGAAGTGATCGGGAAAAAACGGGAATTAGTCGGGAATTTGGTAAATCACAATAAAAATCCGGGAAAATGATATTTTACTCAAAATATGAAATACAATAATCATTAAATTATAATGTCATATTTTTGTTTGTAGCTGCGTAATATATTTTTAATTCCTAGTAAACAATTTTAATTCAAATTTTAAAACTACTTATTATTATTATTATTGTCATTATTTAAAAAACGATTAATAGAAAAACAAGGATGGAGGGGGCGGGTGGCGGCGAGTTAGAAGAATGTGACATACCTTTTTAGTCGGGAATTTTAGGAAATGATCAGGGGAAATCAGGGAAAACGTCGGGAATTTCATTGGTCAAGTTTAGTAGACACCATGTATGTAGAAGCAAAATAGATATATTATAGTGACCCCTTAATCTAATTTGTATTAAACATCTTTTGCCACACTGACTGACTACTTGCTTTGACTGTATCAATTTAATTACATAAATGTAGTAAGAATGAGGAAGGTATAAGTCAGATGAATTTTACTCACATTTGCATAGACGGAGAGTTGGGAGCCAATCCGTAATAGCTATGGGTCTGCGAGCTTGGGTTTTTTTCATTCGAGTCGTACTCGAGTCTAATATTTCTAGAAGCTCCCGAGTTTGAGTATATTCATAATTTTAAAATGTTAAAGTATATTAAAACACATGTTTTTAAAATATAAATGACACTCATTTTTATAAAGAGTAAATACTTTTGAATAAAAAGGTTAAACAATGGAAATATCCATTTTTAAATTAAAAATAACACTTATAAAACACAATTTAAATATAAGAACAACACTCAAATAAAAATCATATAAAAAATAATTAAAATGGTTTCCCACTCATGTCTTTAAGACACTAAAATTACACCAACAATAATTGTAAAAAAAGTTAATAAAATGGATAATTTCATGATGGTTTGGCAATGTATAGCAAAAAGTGTAGAAACACTTTACAATGATGTAAAGTAAGTGATATTGAAGGAAGCCAACCTGAAAGGATAGTTAGATTAAGCCTAGATATAAACAAACACACTTATATACTTTCTTTCAACAATTTTACACTTTCCACTTCTTCAATCTTCCACATTTGCACATTAGTTTGAATTTTCGGGAATATTACTTTTTTATTAATGTTTCTTCATATAAAAAATAATTATTTCCGAAAATTCAAAACAAGGCACAAATGTGGAAATTTGAAGAAGTGGGAAGTGTAAAAGTGTAGAAAGAAAATGGAAAAGTGTGTTTGTTTACATCTCAGCCTAACCTAACTATCCTTTCAGGTTGGCTTCCTTCACCATCACTTTACATTATTGTTGACTGTTTCTACACTGTCTTGATGAAAAGTTAATAAAATTGACGTCTTAATAAGCTAATTTTTCCCCAAAATATGCTTCAGTAACTTAATTTACCCTATAAGAAAATGTAAGAAACATAAACAAAGAAATGTAAAGTGTTTCGTATTTTGTTTATTTTAATTGAGAATGATCACGTCTTCTATTCCATTTTCATTCCTCTATGCGCATTGTACAGGCTCTCGTTAGACATTATTTTATTGATAAATTTACTTTATTTCAATATTTAATGCTTATAAAAGTTGATGCTGATATTTTAAAATTAAAAAAATGACTAAAATAATATTTCTAGCAAACAATATTTTTAATGAAATTTGATAAGTATGGTAAACTATATAGTGCAATAAATAAGATCAACATTGTTTTTAAACAGGTTTACCAACATAATTTATAACTAAATAGTAACTTCCCTTGTTCTAGTTTTGTAGGTAAACGTATTAATTAATACGAGTTTTAAATATCTTAAGTTTAAAAACATTTTTATATGATAAGATATTCTTGACATTATGTTCTTAATTTAACATAAATTATTATTTAAAAAGGGACCCGGTAAAAATAGTAAAAAGAAACATTCAACTATTTTTATTTTTATTGCTTTATCAAGTGAACAACTTCAATCAAGTATGATCCAAAATGGACGACAATAATGAACAAATTTAACATTCAAATGGGATTTTAAAACTTTAATATGATATTAACATGAAAATTGGAATTAATTTTTAACAATTTGTTAAGTAACTGAATTATTTACAAGTGGAAATGCTGATATTATCTCAATTAACCAGACCATGCTTACTATTACATTTTAAAAATTGACTATTAAGTACATCAAGTGGAAGCTCGAAAATGACGAGCCTACAAAACTTTCAACCTCGATCTCGAGCTTGAGCAACGAGCTTCGGCTCGATGCTCGAAATAAGAGTATTTGTAGATCCCTAATCCTAATAATTTTGGCTGAGAAAGACTCCACTACATTAGTAATGAACAGATACAGTAGGATTACATCTCAGAGGCACACAAACAGCCTTTTAGACTCATCTACGTACCCAAAAATATATCATGACCCCAATATCCAATTCCCTGATAAGCTTCAAGAACTCATCATCACTAGAGACCAAGAGACAAAATCTTTCTCCACCTATCATCCAGCTTCTACCAAATAATCCTATGATGGCGAAATTTTACGTGCTTCCCGAAATTCATAAATAACTATACCACCGCATCTTCCTCAGGAAGTAGTAATAATAGACTAAACAGGATGCTTTCTTCAGTGATGCCAACTTGATTGATAAGGATGAAAACTTTTCTGGTAGAGTTGAAATTTTCTGAATGTTTCTCTATTACTTTATGGATGGTAGGTGTTTCTGATGTGCCTTGTTGAATGGTTTTATGATTTTAACACCTTGACAAGGACTGCTACACTGTCAAGGTGTTAAAATCATTCAACAGGACACAGTAATAGTGGAAAATATACGGCCCTAAAAAACAAACTGCCACAGGCTGGAAACAGTAATGGATGTAATCCCAACTGGTGACTTCAATCATAAGCAAGCAGAGTAAATTGACTTAGTTCCTCTCTCGGGTTGCTGTCATTTGACTCTTATCAAACTATCATCAAACTATCAACAAATTTAAAATATGAATTAATATTGAGTAGATAGTATGTTTGTAAATAATGATCTTAAATCAGTTGTCTGGTTTTTCTTTTGCAGGACACTGTGTGACGTTCATCTCCAAGAGGACTGTTGTCAAATAATCATTGTCGGAGAAAGATTTCTTCCATGCATTTCATTTTAATGTGTATGAGCTGTTACAGACCCTTGTGTTATTGCTCTAGTGTGTATCTCAGTGCCATGTTTTTTTTGACACTATATCAAGATATCAAGAGTAAGCTGTGAAAATATGATTCGGTATTATTAAAATAAAAGTTATTAATTTAATAAAATGAATTGATTACCTTATTTATTTTATAACTCTATAAGGAAAACCTCTTTTCGCTTTATGGGGTAATTGTATTATATTTGTAAGAAGGTACAGGAAAGGTGGATAGAAACATATAAAAAAAAGGCCATATTGTGTTTGTCCCCCTTTTATATGTTCCTTATTTATTTTATAGAAGAAAAAACTTAAATATTCCTTTTTGTGTACATATAGAAAAATGTTTTTCAGAAAAAAATGTACTGCTGATATTTATTAACATTTGTGATAAATATTCATAACCTCATTTACACTGTATAGTTGCAAAAAAAATTGGAAATACTTACAATGAACTCTGGTTTTATACAACTCAAGGCCTACTGTTCACGTTCAGCAAGTTAAGTAGTGTGCCAACCATTGTAAACAAATTCAAGATCACAATGATAATTTATTAATCTAATTTAATATATTTTGAATAAAATTACATAAAATGAATATACTTACATGATATTTATAATATATCAGTTTGTATATATAACAAGCTTTAAATAAACAATAATTACATAAAAATTGTGTTATTTTAGGCACATGTATATTTGTGTATTGGTTAATATAGCATATTTTAGATTATACACAGGTGAATTTAGTGGTAGGGAGAGAGAGACTACTTTAACTTTAGTAGACAGTGGTTCTAGTTTTTTTCTTTAGTATCATGGTGGCTAAAGACAGGGAAAACCTGAGAAAATCAGGGAATTTTTGGATGAGAGGGAAATGTCAGGGAATTTAACTAAAAATAAGGGAAAATCAGTAAATTAAAAAATGTATAAAATATCCCATTATTTTTGCAACTTAACACTAAAACAAAAGTTAATTATACCTTAATAAAAATAACATTTTAATTTTTTTAATAACTGAATAAACTGTTGGTTTAGTAAATACAAACTTTTTATTAATATGTGATCAATAATAAATAAAACAAAATTCATCATCCACCACTAAAACTGGTAAAAGCAGTCAGGAAAAATTGAAAAATGTTGTTTGGAAAACCTGGAAAAGTCAGGGAATTTTGTAAAATAGGTTTTGTAGCCACTCTGAGTATTAAGGATTTATGGATTTGTAACCATGTTACTCTAGTTATTTTTTTAAAGTTCAGTCATTGAGATTTTATATAACTAGACATCAAAGAATCCCAAAACTCTGAAGTGTAATTTCACCATTTCGAGATAATTTAGCATAAAAGGTAAAAGATAATCTCCCTACAGCAAAAGATAGGTTTATTGCTAAGACATTTACACATAAGATGTATATAGTAAAATAAGTGATAGTGAAGGGAGCCAACCTGAAAGAATAGTTAGGCTAGGCCTAGAAAGGAATAAATGTATCCTTCTATCTTCATTTCTGCTTACAGTTTTACACTTCCACTTTTACACATCGTTTTGTATTTTCAGAAATATACCTTTTTCTTATAAAGAGAAACATTTACATGTTTATTGAAGAATTCTTTAATAATCATGTAGTCCCATATATTATTTTCCTTTGTGTTTTGTGTGTTTTATATAACTTAGGAGTAAGGAGAACTAACTAAGGTTTGAGAATCACTATTCAAGAGGAATATGTGTTCAACATTTTCCTGGGGAAGAATTCATTGACCTTGCCCAACAGTGCTTGGTAGTTTCTGGCCTCCCTGCATATTTTAGAGTACAGCATAGATTTAAGTTTTATTAGAATACACTACTTTGTTTTGGTAGGCCCACACATAATATATTTACACTAGGAATGCGGCTTAGCAGCTTCATGGAAACCCCACTACCCTCAAACACATACAACTTTTAAAAACTGATGCTTTCATTTTTGCAATTGTTTGTTCTCAGTTGATTTTGAATTTTTGTTTATTCATTATCTAATTTTGCTAGTTTATGATAAATAGAAATAGGACCACTTTATAGTGTACTGTCATGAAATTTAAGAGTTTTACCAGTTTTTTCCACGTTTAAAATGTATCTACTATTTTTACTTTCTTGCAACTCCTTGTAGAGAGGAAATATTTTGATCATCAAAAGAAAATTATTTTGAGATTTTGATGGTTATCAAAGTTTCACAATTCCTTAAACTCAAAAAAAGTGTTTTTTTGCAATACAGTCTGTCTGTATCTTGGTCTAGAGCGCGATTTCACCATTTGTGCTAAAACATGGTATTTAGAGTTTAATAAGGTTTGCCAGAGGGTTTTGGAACTATTCACCCAACCCTAAAATTAAGAAAGGTTTACTGAGATAAGGTAAATAATCAATGTTCTCAAAATTAGCTTTAACAATTTTAATTTTAATTAATATCCAGGAACTATTGAAGATTATAAACAAAATGGTGCATCTCGTTCTTCCTAGAAAATGACTTGGAGAGTACCCTACAAAAATAATTGTTAGCAAAGGTTAATGTCGAGTACACAAAATTAACGTCTGTGGTAGATAGCGCAACAGTCTGTTGCTTCCTTGAATCCCAAGCAATCGCACCTCTATTCATGACGAAAACATATCCTGTAAA